>JARQZK010002168.1:535000-537500 GCA_030704885.1 Cynegetis impunctata | reverse complement strand
AAATCAATGTTACGTAGCGCGTTGTTCGAACCCCCCTCCCGCCCCTGTAACGCATCGTAACGTTTTACAAGACCCCCCCACCCCCCAAATTGCGTTACGTAATACTTGAACGCCCCCAAAGTAGAGTTTTCATTCTTCAAAACATTCACCTTAGCTCGTGTTATTCAAGTGCCCATAGATAATATTTAGCTAGCAAAAACATGAACCCCCCAAAAATTTTTTTTCAATATACTTTTATGATTGATTGATTGAGGAAGCTGAATAACACGAGAACAGCCGAGCGCGCGAGAGTAGTTGAAGAGTGACGGAGAGAAGCAGACAAGGAGAAGCATATACATAGTAATACTGATCAATTGAAAAACCGTCAAACCGTTTCGATTCTTAATTTTATTCGAACAATTTCCCAGAAGCGATCGTTCAGCGAGATAATTAAGGATTTCCAAATACAATTTACACACGATTTATACAAGTCATGCTTTTGAATATTATGAAAGTGGGTAACTTTCAACCGGATTCAGACTTCCCTAGATATTTATTGACGCTTGCCTCAAGATCTACACAGAAAACGCGCCGTAACAAATCTTGATTCTTCGCACTGCGGATTTTAAATATTCCTTTCTCTTAATTACTTTGCAACCAATTCGACGTCCGTCCTCGAATGTCGTCTGATGGAGTTTGGAGGGACCCTATTACTAAGACTTCGCTGTCTGTCCGTCCGTCCGTCTGTCACCAGGCTATATCTCAAGAACCGCAATATCTAGACAGTTGAAATTTTCACGAATTATGTATTTCTGTTGCCGCTAAAACACCAAATACTAAAAATAAAATAAATATTTGAGGGGGGGCTCATACAACAGGTAGGCACTTGAAATTTTCACAAAATACTCGGTTGTGTTTTTACTTTAATAATTAATAATAAAATTAAAATAAAATGAATATGTAAGGGGGGCATAGTCAATGGTACGGAACCCTTCGTGCGCGAGTCCGACTTGGACGCTTTTATTTTGTATTGGTAGTATCAAATTTCCACTATATTTACAATTACTTGACTTAAATTTTGAGAAATCGCAATTAAGGATATTGTTAACTATTGTATAAAAAATAAAAAAAATATATTATTTATATTTTTTTTTTTTTTAAATATATTTTTCATCTGTCAAAAATACCCAAATTTAAGATTCTTCGAACCTTTAAAAATTCGTATCTCTAAAAATATTAACTTTATCGTGAAAAGCCATGAGACCTTTTTAATTGTATTTTAACAAAGAATACAAACAAAATTTGTCCAGTTGAAAAAAAAAAATTCCTTGTAATTGTTTAAACAATTTCGGTTTAAACAATATGGCACAGGGTTGTCCCCTGGCAACATGCATTTATATCATCAGTAGGGTAATTTGAAGATAATCGCATAAAAAAATTGAGGTGGAATAGTTTTCGGTACTCGTGCGCCGATTCCTCCTGGACTAATAGGGTATTTGCTGAGTATAGGCCTTTGTGGGATCGTTAGGGAGTCTTTTTCTTTAAGTGAATAAAAGAAGACCATGAAAAAAAATTATATATATATAATAATATATATATATATATATATATATATATATATATATATATATATATATATACATATATATATATATATATATATATATATATATATATATATATATATATATATATATATAATATAAGGTATAGATATTACGTGTGTAGATATATAAGAATATATGTATATATATATATATATATATATATATATATATTATATATATATATATATATATATATATATTATTATTTTTTATTACTATTAAATTATTCTTTATAGGTACAGTTTTTTCATATTACGGTACGATAATTACATAAATACATGTTTCCATTCACACTTTTGAGGTAAAACTTATCAATCTATTCATAGTCTATTCTGTCACGGTGGACTGAAGCTTATAAAATTCGTAGTAGTGCCCCCCTTTCTCGATCAGTTGCTGGTGACGTCCGATCTCTACAACTTTGCCTTTATGCAAGACGCAAATGATGTCTGCGTTTTTGACGGTGGTCAGACGATGGGCGATGGTGATGCATGTTCGGCTTTCTTTGGCCTTATCTAAGGCTTCTTGGACGATCTGAAATTTAAACAAACCTTTGAAATCACAAAATTTATTGATAAAGCGAAAAATATAGGAATTAAATATATCTCATGAGAGAATGAAAGTCACACAAAACAATGGATTTCTAATGTGAAACATTAGTACCAGAAACACGTTAAGCTCACTTTTCCATATAAAATATATACAAACTTGACATTATTAAAAATAGAACAAAACTTTTTTCGAAACCGAGAATAAGTGTCAAATTTTTTTTATTCGGTGCTGATACCTGTGCTTTTCAATGTGGCCATATGGATCACTCAATGATCAAAATAGAAGTCCTCAACAGAGTAATAAGAAAATAAGATTTGGTTCGTTTTCGAAAATTAAAAGAAGGTAAAATTAAAGGAAGTTATAGA
>JARQZK010002168.1:505000-532500 GCA_030704885.1 Cynegetis impunctata | reverse complement strand
ACTTACCCAGGGTCTTTTGGAAGCATGTTTTACATTTCTTATTTCTGGTACCCTTTCTAGTAATGAGAACGTTCGTCCTGCCGCATCAATTCCTTTTTGAAAATTTTGTGAGAATGCGAATGTATTTCCCATTGACCAAGAACCACTTATAACCAGCTCGGCAACTCTGAAAATGTTTATTTTTTTACAATGCACAACAGAAGTCAAGATACTATCCATGTTAAATGTCACAGTATAATTAAAGACTGAGTGAGTGCTTATATTGGTATAATATAATTGTGCCGAACAAAATAATTTTTTCAACCAAATATACTTATCTTGAGAAATATATATATATATATATATATATATATATATATATATATATATATATATATATATATATATATATATATATATATATACATATGTAATTGGAATTGTTTTCTTCCATTTGAGAATTGTAAAATTTTTGTTCTCTGACATTTTTATTATAGCATAAAAAATTAATTTTTCGCAGAACGGCCACAGCCGAAAAAATTTTTGATGAAACATAGTAGCCCTTTTTAACTATTCAAATTTTTTCAAATAAATAAATGTCAAAGAAATGTCAATATTTCACAAGTTTTGAAAAAGCCACGAATGTCGTGGCGAAATGACAACTTTTTAATAAAATCGGATTTTTTTGAGATTCACCGAGCCTGTTATTGCTAATAATTATCAAAAAGTTAAAAATAGTTCACAGGCAACAACAATTCAAATAAATATATACATATATATATATATATATATATATATATATATATATATATATATATATATATATATATATATATATATATATATATATATATATATATATATATATATATATATATATATAAATATATATATATATATATATATATATATATATATATATATATATACCGGGTAGCGAGAAAGTCTGGCAACAAGGTATTTTCTTCGAAACGATTGAACGTATAATTATCAAATTTTAGAGTTATGCATAGGATTGTATTTTTCGTTTTTTAGAGCTCCTGTCAAACTTGAGTGACGTCAGCATTCAGTTGTATCGCCGTCATCTTGATTTTTTCAAATAGCACTATAGGTCGAGTGACACATCGTAGAAAAGCTGATTTCGTCCTCTTTTCAAAAATACAGAATACGTACCACATTATTAAAAAATAAGAGAAACAATTTCCCAAGACATACAATATTTAATTTCTTAATTCATACTAACTTACAAAAATATTAATATTTTCCTTATAACAGGAGCTCAAAGTGTTTGCCACCTATGTCTTAGCAATAATAGAATCTGTATTTGAAGCTTCGAATAGAATTGTTCATCATTTATGGAGAAATTATTTGTATCTCAACACATTTCAGAGTTTTTGAATCAGTTATGTCGGATATAAAGTGGAGTCAAGTCGGGAGACCTTGCCGGCCACTTAATTACACCTCTTCAAACAATCCATGTCTGAGGGAAATTTGATGATTATACGTTTAATCGTCTTAAAAAAATACCTTGTTGCCAGACTTTCTCGCTACCCTGTATATATACTTGTATATATATATACTACTCACTTCAAAATAGTTGCATAATAGACAGCTTCTTCTATAATCAGCTGAGCTCCATAGCTTATACTTGCTGCGTAAGAAAAGTATAGTAGACTCTTGGAAATTCCCAGAATTACGGATGTGTAGTGCGATTTGCTTTTGATTGCTGAAATATATGGAATCAGTTCTTCGTTGTAGCGAGATAAAATAACTTTTTCACATCCAAGTGAGGCTATGGTTCTAATGTTGCCTATCGCCTCTACTGCTATCTGAAACAGAATATTTCCCCACATGATTCACTTATCGTAATGTTATGTTGAGGGTTATGTTGTACTGCGACCTGATGGTCTATTGTACCTCCTCATCAGTTTTCTGTACTACGCCATATACCGACAGCTCGCCTTCTAGATTTAGAGTATTAATAAACTCCAATATCTGGGAAGGATTCAAGGAGGTAAAACTTACCCCCGCAGAATTTTTCAGTTTCATATTCCTCATATCGGAGTCTCCCTTCAATATGTCTTGCTCAAAGTAGACACCGATGAAGATCAGTGGAACGAAAATCATGGTAACCAAGGCCAATTTCCATTGATAAAAGAGAGCGAATACATTTGAAATAACCAGGGTAGATATCGCCAACATAATCGTTCCTAAAGTCCTTCCAGAAGCCTGCAGATAAAGACAGTTTCAGTATTAAATTCTCTTCGTTTTTCTCTGCGCCATCGAACAACAATCGTCTGACTGTTATTTTCAAGATTAATTGGACGAATTGACTCACCATATCTGACCATCCATAATCGTCAATCAACATCGAATATTCGATCATCACTTACCACCGCCAAGAACTATCAATCATTACCAATCTCCATCAGTCACTAATAAGCATGAATCACAAACATCATTCAACATGAATATCACAATCATCAAACAACATCGATCATAATCAATCACTATAAATCACCATCATCAAACAACACAAATCTCCATCAACCACTATCAATCAATATGAAACAACTTTGGTC
Organism: Cynegetis impunctata; assembly: GCA_030704885.1. Lineage (NCBI taxonomy): Eukaryota > Metazoa > Arthropoda > Insecta > Coleoptera > Coccinellidae > Cynegetis > Cynegetis impunctata. The sequence continues at coordinate 529,939 of JARQZK010002168.1, read as the reverse complement.
ACCACTATAAGACATCACCCATCGCCATCGATTCACATCAGTCATCTTCCGTCACAATCAATCACCATTATCAAACAACATTAATCACCATCAACCATTATTAATCAATATGAAACAACTTCAATCACTGTCAGCCATTACAAACCGCTGTCGATTTACATCAATCAACATAAATCACCTTCATCAAACACTATACATCCCCATCAACCACTGTTAGTCAATATGAATCACCTTCAATCGAAATTCAACATATTCAAACAATATCAATCACCTTCAATCGCCATCACCAATCAACATCAGTCACTTTCAATCATCTCAACCACATTAATCTATCGAATCAATCAAAGATTTCATCTACTCACTCCCTGAATATCGGCGGTATCGCCCGAAAGTCTTGTGCACAATGCTCCCACTCCATTTTCTTTCCGGTCAAACCAACCAATCTCCTGCTTCATGATGGCCGTGAACAACTCAGTGCGCATCCGGTATGTCAAATTTTCACTCGCTACGCCGAACGAGTACATCTGAAACGAATCTGGATAGTTTAATGGAATTTGCTAGGATGGTGGTACGAACCTGAATGATGTACAGGCAGCCTGTCGCGATGCCGAGAAGCAGGAAGAATAAGCATATGGTCTTGGTCTCGTTCATCATTAGCTCGTTGTCCTCAATTGCTAATTTCTGAAAAAAGAAAGAAACTTAGGAGTTTGCATCGATTCTAATAACTGAGCCAGACAGGGACTGAAAATCACTACTACTACCCACTAATGGTTGTAGTAGTAGAGAGCCCTTGGTCTGTATTTTTAAGTAAGGGAGTTTGGTCTTGATGGATGGAAGTAAGCGATTGTGGGTGGCAAAAATTTCGGTTGGAAAATTTCTTTCTTTTTCTAACATATTGTATGACTTATCTGAACTCAAGGCTCTGTTGCATAACGTTAAGTGTGACAATGATGAGAACTTATTTGGAATAATCCAAGTTTTTCCAGATTGTATTCAAATGTAATTGTGTGTTGTAAAATTATTCGAAATTTGAAATTTCGATTCTTGAAGGTATATAAGCCGAAGTTCTTTGCTTTTTTGTCCAAATTGTTAAGCGAGCAGTCAATTGACATTACTAAACGGCACTTTTACTTAAGCTAATATTAATGGACTGAATTCATTATATCTTACTCCAAGTACGTCCCCAAACAATATGGAATATATTGGCAAAGCACACCCAAGCAGGAGAGATGCGACACACCCTGTAAATATCCATATCCATTCTGGTTTATTTTTTTTCAAAACTTTGATGATGCTGCCTTTTTGCACGTCATCTTGGGCAGAGTTGATCTATAATGAAAGTGTACATATATTAACTAAATATTAAACTCCTTAGTAGTTGACCTCGAGTCAGCTTGCAATTTCCAACGAGGTATACAATGCTGACTACGTGATCAACGCGTATCATCCGAATTCGTGGTATGTTATTGTTTTTTCCTGTAAATAAACTTTCCCTGCCTGCCAGGGAGTGCAGGGTCTCAATAGGCATTTACAGTTTTAATGAGATTTGAGTAAGTAATTCATTGTTTCAAATGTTTAAAATAGGCTGAATGGAATATAATGAAGTCGGTTGTCAAACTCAAATGTCCTGTTATTGCTAAAAAAGACGAATAATTATCAATACAGATAGGCAAGAAAAATTCGTATATATATATATATATATATATATATATATATATATATATATATATATATATATATATATAAATATATATATATATATATATACATATATATATATATATATATATATATATATATATATATATATATATATATATATATATATATATATATATGATCTTTTATAATATCTAAAAAATTATCTGCATTGAGAGCTATATAAGAAATGAGCAAGTGTTTCTATTCATTTCCTTTTGATATTTGTCCTATATATTGGATTTTTACCCCGAGGCGAAGCTAAAGGGGTTATAGTCTCACGACAAAAAGTTGGGATCTGGTCCGATTTTAAAAATTCCAACAGATATCGATAAAACACATATGATTCCGTAAGAAAAGTGTTTTCAAAAATTTTCCCCCACGAAGAATAAAAAAATTATAGAGTTTTTTAGATTTTTTGTCCATAGACATGATATAGTATCACGACAAAAAGTCAGTAGCTGGTCCGATTTTAAAAATTCCAACAGATATCGATAAAACACATATGATTTCATAGGAAAAGTGTTTTCAAAAATTGTTCCTTACGAAGAATAAAAAAATTATAGCGATTTTTTATTACCTCTTTTTTTAGTCTCACGACAGAAAGTTAGTAGTTAGTCCGATTTTGAAAATTCCAACGGATATCGACAAAACATATATGATTTCATAAGAAAAGTGTCTTCAAAAATTTTTCTCCACGAAGAATAAAAAAATTATAGCGTTATTTAGATAGGCATTACGACATGCACATACGCCGAGGGGTTCTATCATTCCTAGTGCTACGCAGTAGGGTGTCCGTATTTTTACCCCGAGGCGAAGCTAAAAGGGTTATAGTCTCACGATAAAAAGTTGGGATCTGGTCCGATTTTAAAAATGCCAACGGATATCGATGAAACACATATGATTTCATAAGTGAATTTTTTTTCCCAATTTTTCCCCACGAAGAATAAAAAAATAAAGCAGTTTTTAGATAGGCATTACGACATGCGCATGCGCCGGGGGGTTTGATCATTCCTAGTGCTACGCAGTAGGATGTCCGGATTTTTTACTTCTAATCACATGCCAAACATTCATCAACTGTCACTCAAGTTTACAAAAACATTCGAATACTCACAGCGGTATGCTTGAATTTGTTCATATCGAAGTAAGAATCTCTTCTATACCGAGAATTGAAACTTGTTCTACTCTTGTCTTCTTTGAGGGTAACGGCGTCTTCTTCCTCCTCTAAAATAACCAACAATTCAATGTTTTCGAAATGAGGCTTGTATTAATTGTGCATGCATAAAAAAAATAACCAATTGATTGTGCCTATACTCGATGAAAATTCATGACAAATGTTAAAGATATTGATGAAAACTTTGAATTATTGACTTATGTAGGTGATTCAACAAAATTTCTACTTTCCTGTCAAATCGAAATGTAACAACATCCTCAAAACTCAGAATACAATAGGTTAGTATATAATAGGCGTGACGAAAGATTTTGAAATACTCTTCCGTAATGTGGGTACACATTTACTATTTACGATAAAACCTTTATTTCGGCAATAAACTTAAGTCTAACGAAGTTTAAAGCCATTTTTCTAATATTTTTTAAATAGTGCGCGAAAACAGCTCGCAGTTGTCATGGCGTCGGTCTGACGTCACGCTTAGGTAAACATGTCATTGTGTCTATGCGTAGCGAAGAAAGTAAACAAAACATCAAATTAATTCGTGTGATAAAAATGAATTCCAAAAATTATAAGTGGTGTGCAGTACCGCAGTGTAAAAACACATCAATAAGAACACCCAACAAAGTATTTGTACATGTTCTGCTCTGGGCAAATCTTGCACTTTACTGTACAAATTTTTTTTTTCCGTTTCAGTCGCATATAACTGATTGCATCATCCGCATATGATGGTCTTGAAGACCTGAAATACTTGAAATTAATTAGAAAAAATAGGTACATACACATTGTCTTGGTGATTTATCAGATTTTAGGTGTTTACTATGAGGAAAAATACTACTAGTACTAGTAGGTGTAAAATAACCTATGAAAGTAAAACCACATCACCTAGTTCAAAACGGGTTTGATTATATCTTAATTGATTATATCTAGGGTAAAGATAAATACAAAATTTACTTACAAGGAAGTTCTCACGTTTCTAAACTCAGACGAGCAAAATTATTCATTTGTTGCGAGGAAATCGCCCAACATTAATACATCAGCCCTGGCCAAATTTGAGCTATTTGCCTTACCAAAGTTTGGTTCCATTGTTATAGTAGAGTGGGGTCGATAAACCACACGTAAAATAATAAAAAATAAATCCAAACGCGTAGTAAGTAGTATTCACAACAACAAAACACAGTGAATAAGAGTATTGACTATTGACAGCGGAGTTTACCTAAGCGTGACGTCATGCGCTGTGATTGGTGTTTCAGTTAAAATGGCCCTTTGCAGTATTTTAATGTTATATTTGATTGAAAATCTTAATAATCTGAATTTTTTAAATTAAACTGAAGCAGTGTTTTAAATTTTTTTTAATATGAATTTTCCCCTAAAACCATTAAATCGACGAGTTTTTGATACTGTCGTCATGCCTATTCAAAAGAAAATTACACTGCATAATAAATCAGGTATTCATAAGCTAACTTGCGGTTCATGTCCTGTGGTATATGTTGGCCAAACCGACAGATACTTTGGAGTTATTATATCTGAACATGAAAGAAGTTACGATAAGGAAAAAACAGATTCGACATATTCATCACATCTTCTACGACATAATCATAGCTTTAATTACGAATTTGAAATATTAAAAACAGAGCAGAAAGGCTATAATCTTAATTTATTAGCAGCACTTGAAATCGACATTTAGAAAAATTCCAATAATTTAATAAATGATCATTTGCACCTGTTATTTTTACCCACTTTCATATAATTATCTACCTGCGAATATATTACGTTCAGGTTTTCCCTTCCTCATCTTTATTTCCCATTTCTATGTTTGTAAGATATTCCATTTGTAAGGTTAGTCTGAATTACTCATCTGAAGAGGACACTGTGTTTGGCGAAACAATTGTTATGTTCAACAAAATATATAGGTAGTGGAAATAAAAAACCCAAATTTCATTTACATCATGGAAAAAATAAACAATAAATCAATGAATTGTACTTACCCGCCTCCATTTTGGGTTCGCTCATGCCTTGCGATTTTACGAGTTCGTAGAAGGCACCTTTTGCGTCTATCAGACTCTGATAAGATCCCTGTTCAACAATTTTTCCTTCGTGGAATACGAAAATTCTATTGGAATTTCTAACCGTCGACAGTCGGTGGGCGACTATGATGGTTGTACATTCTCCACAAACCTACGATTTCAATGAAGAGGATGTAAAACATGAATTGAAATCACGGAAACTTGTTTCTTTGTGTTTTACGAGGTGTGGCTATAAGATAACGAGACTGTAAACAATTTTATTTCCGAGAAAAGTTCCTTTACCCTTCTTACGGTAGAATTTGACGGGTGGAAATTGTCAAATTTCATGGGGCTTCCTCGGAACGACAACAGAGGGTGTCGGTACGCTGTGAAAGATAATATTGAAATAAGACGTGACTTATGGCGTTGACCTGATTTGAAGATTTCGGATTTTCCACAGGAAATGTAGATTATTCACAATAACAAACCAATCTTGTCAATCTCTTCCGTGGCTTTCTGAACAATACAAACTTATGAATTTTTTAAATATATAGATTTCTATGTCTGTGAAATTTTGCGAGCACAAGTATAAAAGTTCAATATATTAATAGGAATAGTTTATATATTCATTTTTGTTTTGAATCATAAGTTTGTTATATTTTCTCCTTATTACACAGAAGATTCAAAAAATGAAAGCTGGACCAAGTATTTGTGATACAAACTGCTCATTTTATATATGAAAATGGATATTTGTGTATATAACTCCAAAGAAATTTGACCTATCATCACAAAACTTGGACCATCTATGTGTTTTTATGTAAAAATCAATTTTGTTAGTCAACATTCAACCAGAAGCAACTCGTAGCCGGGCAGCTAATTATTTTAAATTTACATTCGAACTTCTTTGAGATGACCATGAGGGTGAGTTATTGGAACCTACCGAATCTAGAGCAGCTTGGACCTCTGCCTCACTTGTCGTATCTAAAGCAGATGTCGCTTCATCCAGGAGTAGAATAGACGGTTTCCTCACTAGCGCTCTTGCTATAGCAATCCTCTGCTTCTGCCCTCCAGATAGCTGCGTTCCACGTTCTCCAATAACTGTTTCGTAACCGTTTGGCAGACTCTTGATGAATTGGTGAACCTTGGCCTTCTTGGCTGCCCGTTCTATATCTTCTTGTGTAGCGGAGAGTTTTCCATAGCGTATGTTTCCTGAAATCGTGGTTGCGAACAGGACTGGTTCCTGCCCGACTATTCCTATCTTGCTTCTGAGCCAGGAAAGGTTTAGGTCTTTGATGTTGTTTGTATCGATACATATCTAAAAAAATCGAAATTTAGTGACACTAAGCAACATCGATCCTCACCATTGGAAAAAAAGAATCCAGTGCCTTTTTATTGCTCATCACTCTTAGAATTTAAGGCAGGAGTAGATGATGAGTTTTCTGCACTAGAAACAAGGGAATTTCGTATTTTATTACCATTTTCAACATCCTTTCTTTATGAAACTTGATTTTTTGAGGAGTCTTCTTTGAGGATAAAATATAGATCTCAGCTAAATATAGAAAAAGAACTGAGAATGTCCATTTCTGATATTAAGCCTTTCTTCGAAAAAATTTGCTCTGCAATACAGGCCGAAGGAAGTCACTAAGTAATAGTTATTAAATTTGTTTTTAATTTGCTAAGTCTTAATTGAGAAGGTTATGATTTAGTAAGTTGTTTTAATTCAATAAGTTGATTGTTACATATTATGTCGGAATGTATTTTGTTTTCTATGTGTGAGTGTGTGCTCTCCTTTTAGTAAGTTGATCAATTTTTTTTTAATAACATTTTCTCTTGGATATAGGTACTCGCTCCCCTCCGTTAGTGTTAGGGGGCGTGTGATAAATATTTACCTCGCCGGAAATCGGGTCGTAGAATCTCTGCAGCAATTGGATGCATGTCGATTTTCCCGAACCGGAACCTCCCACGAAAGCTACACTTTCGCCAGCTTCAATCCTCAGTGTAACTCCATTTAATATCTGAAAAACCGAAATTCATTCTTAGAACATCGGAGCAGCATTAATTTCATTTCGAGAATCCAAAATTTGTACTCAGATTAAAGGATTAAAAATTTGAACGTAGATTAAACTTCATGTTAGGGAAGGGTCTCTTGATGGTATAATGTTTTAAGAGGTAGTTGAGATTTTGCTCACTTCTACAGCTTCTGCAGATTGAGTTAGATAATCCAAATTTCGTACATGGATTGAGTAGATTTTAGGGAAGGACCTTCTGGTGGTTACAAATATCTTCGCTAACAGCTGTCACATTTATGTATATTTTAGCTATTGCATAGCTTTCATCGCGGGCTTTGAGCGCGGCGACCGAATCAAGAAATTCCGTAACGAAAATAAAACCTAACACCCCCCACTCCGCCAACCATATGGCTCGGCCGAGCGTCCAATTAACGTGTATGTATATTGTATATGGCACGACTGTACGAAGCTCACACGGATCGAGACAAGCTGCTCCGAAATCGGACGAATACGTAAGCAGCTGTTTGTTTCGTTAACCGCTGCCACATTTATGTAGGACGTAGGTATATATTTCATGTTTTTAAGTTGTTTTTTTTTGGTCTAGCGCACCACCAGGTAGAGGGTTGCAATTTCGTAAATGGATTGAGTTGATGTTACAAAACTGTCCTTTGGTGAATCTAACTATATTAAATGCCGCTATTTTTCATGTCTCTTTGTAGAAGTTTTGCTTACATCAGCAGCTTCTTCAAATTGACTAGAGGTATTAAGAGTTCATATTTAAAAAAGAACAAAAATTAGAGAAACATACGACCTTAGCGACGAAGTTTGGCTGCTCACGTGCTTTTTTAAAAGTGTTCATGTAAACTCGAAAGACATCAATTACCTTAACATCTTGCCTCGTTGGATAGCGAAAATAAACATTGGAGAACGTAATATCTCCTTTAACATTCTTTAGCTTCGTTCCACGCATCATTGGAGAATTGATTTTTGGTTGGCTGTTCAACACTTTGAAGACCTTGCGCGCTGCGCCGCAGGCACTTCCAAATACTTGAAAATATGGACCGGCCATGCTGAACATCCAGAAACTCATGAATGTATTGGCGAATACCTGCAAAAAATCAGATGTTACGTTTCAATTTTTATGTTCATACGATCCGATGTTGAATTTTCAATTATTTGATGAAGATTCACTGAAAGTTTTTTCGAAGTAATTTTTTCAAAGTTTTGTGTACGTAGAGATATCGGTACATGTTTAGTTAGCCTGTAAGTGTTCGATTACATAACATGAATCTTTTCATTATAACAATTTATGAGAAATTAGTTGATTTTAACAATTGAACTTCGAGCATTAGCAAGAAGTTCTTTGTTTTCGAAGAACCATATAAATCGAGCTGTTTGTCTATACACCATCGGAGGGGTCTTCACAAACCCTTTCTACGACATGCCACAACTGGTGCTTCCACCATTTACAAGGGCAGAATAGTCCTCCAACGGGTCCATTTTCTGTCCAATAATTTTTTCACTATTTTGGATGAAGCGCACCACGGAATGACACTTTATTATTGAGTTTTTAATATAGTTAGATTCAACGTTCACTCTAGATGGCAATAGGGTCCAAAAATTTTTCTTTCATGGGTACTCTTAATGAAAATGCTGTGAATTTTATTAAGACACAACCCAATGGGTTGAAGCTTGGCCATATAGGTTCCCCATATGTTGTCCTACAAGCTCTACTAAAGTCAACGGTCAACGGAACGTTGAAGTTTTTGTCATTTTGGTCGAATTTATACAATATTTGAAAAGATTTGTGAGAAAATAAGAGTATATTGTGGGTGAGAGAATTGGCTCGAGGGTTCGCCAGGAACATCGCAACAACACCAAGGCTTGTACAACTCACAAAACGCTTGAAAGATTAAGTATCATGCTGCTCTCATCATCAAATCAAATATGCTTTATTGTCTTAAAATTATACATTTTATTGACAAAGCGAAAAAATAGTAACTAAATAATGTAAAACATAAAAACAAACATCAATCAAAAAATAAACAAACTAGACAACGTTATACCTAGAAATAAAAATCACACCACATTTCCATATAAAATACATACAAACTACACAATAAATCCTCCTCAATCGAAGCTGATGCCTGTGTTATTCAATTTGGTCATATCGATCAATCAATGCTCAGAATAGTAGTCCTCTAGAGCAGTGATTCTCAACCTGTGGTCCGCGAACGGTTTTCATGTGGTCCGCGAAGTGAACAGTCATAAAATAAACAATTAAAATCTTGGCTCTTGAGACGTAAATTAATGCGTCTGCCTATTTTTTTTCATTCCACTTATCTCTGTGAGGCAGCATTCTCAACATTATGTGTCATCAAGAATAAACACAAAAATAGGTTGCTAAATTTTAATGCTCCTATGAGACTGGCGTTAACTTCTTTGGAGCCAAATATTGAGAAACTTTCAAGTGAGAAGCAAGACCAAGGGGGTCATTAACGTCTTAATTTGGCGCTATCTATGACTTTTTATTTTGTTTTTTATATTTCTTTTGTCTTTCACTATGTTTTTTCTTTTTTCATTTTGTAATAATAAATTCATTAGTAAAACTTCAGTGTTCATCTCATTTTACCTATTATTGGGAAATATTAATAATAATATCTATGTGGTCCGCCAAGAATTCTGAAAGGTACAAGTGGTCCTCAGTGGTGAAAAGGTTGAGAACCACTGCTCTAGAGAGTAATAAGGTCTATCAAGAAAATAAGATTTTATTTGTTTCCGAAAATTTGTCAAGGAAGTTATACATTTTAATTCCTCTGGAAGGTGATTCTAAATTTTCTTAGCATTGTAAATGATGGAATTTTTTGTTGATTCAGAGGAAGGAATAGGGAGGTGAACATGATCCCGAAAATCTGGTGGAATACCCGTGCTGTGACACCAAGGGTACGGCATGAAAATACTTATGAATCAAGCACACAGATTCAAGTAAATATAAAGAAGGAAACGTCTTAATTCCATTTTTCTTGAAGTAAGGTTTGCAATGAGCCCTATTTTTCAGTACAAACATGTAACGAATTGCTCTCTTCTGCAATTTGAGAATGGTGTCAAGTTGTGAAGAATTACATGAACCCCAGAAGGAAGACCATAACGAAGATGAGATTCGAACAATGCAAAATAGGTAATTCTTGTAGATGCCGTATCTAATTCACTTGAGATGGATTTAATGGCGAAACAGGCCGATGATAATTTTTTAGCTAAGACATGCACATGCTGTGAAAGTTTGAGATTGTCGATAAAGAGGCCTAAAAATCTGACAGAATCGACGAATTTAATAGCATGGTTTTGCAGGAATAGATCCTGGGAGTTATCTCTATGAAACAAGGCGACGGTTTTAACTACGTTGAAGCAAAGTAAGTTTGCATCAGACCAGGACTTGATCAATGCAAGATCAATTGTCATTTCAGAGTGCAGCGTCGCAGAATTAGGATTGCTCCAAGTAATACTCTGCTGTGTTGAAATTATAAGTCTTGAAAAGAATAAATCAAAATTTATTCGGTAATATTGTGTTGCTTGACATGAATTGTATTTATCATAAAAACTTCATATTTCTATCATATTTGATTGTTTCTTCATCGCTTTTCTCTACATATTCTACCCAAAGATTTCAATCAGATTCAAATTCTTACCTCCACGACAGTTCCGGCATCATACAATCTATCTTCAGGTTTTAGACTTCGGTCGTCGATGAGCCTTTTCACTCCGAAGTAAAAGGAGGCACCACATCCAGCATACACGAAAAACCACAAGCAACCGTTAGCGATGCCGTCCAAGAAGCTTCGCCAAACGTTGCTGTTTCTAGCTTCAGCCAATGGCTCGGAATATCTCTTTATCTCCTTCTTCTGACCTTCGAAGGATATTACTGTCCTCATGGCCGAGAAAACTTCTTCTGCGATTGCTCCAGACGTAGATGTTGACTCTGATTCTCGATTGGAGTATTTATTCGAAATCTGAAAGAGAAAATCAGTAAATGTGTTGAAGAATAATCAAAAATTATTATTAATGTTCTCTAAGAAAATATATATGATGTTCAAAAGTTTCCTATCTGCTGATACGTTTAGAGGAAGAGGAGTACCTCAAGGGTCTCTTCCAGGGCCGAAATTATTTTCGTTTACGGAGAATCTGATTTATAAGTAATAATAAGTTTGACATTCATTAATGGAATTAATAATTGAGTGAAACATAAAATTGAGTTTGAGTAATTTAACTGATTATTTCTTTAATTTGTTGGATGGTAATTCCATTTTGAATCTTTGTTGATTATTTATTTTGTTGTGATACTTGTTTTTTATTAGTATGTCGTGAAAAAGTCCTAAATTTAAGGACTGAACAGTTATATATATATATATATATATATATATATATATATATATATATATATATATATATATATATATATATATATATATGTGTGTGTGTGTGTACATGTTTACCTATATTATATTCTATATAATTTACAAAACATAACATAATCCTATACTCACCCATGAAATCAAGCCCATGACTACAGTTGAAAGAGGAAGCGAAATGCAACAAATTAAAGTGAGTTCCCAAGCCAACACTAAGGAAGTTATAACTCCTGCTACAAAAACGGTCTCATAATATATGAAGTGAGATACTTTTTCTCCTAATCCATCTTCGATTTTGGCCAGATTTCTGAAAACAGGTTCGGGTTATTCAAATTATTTACGAAATTTAGTTTTGTTATAGTTTCAGTAACGTGGTTAGTTCATTTTTGCATGTTAAATAATATATATATTGAATTTATAAAAAACTTCATTTCCAGAATTAAGTCAGAGCATACTAAGTTTCAGAAGTTAGAAAAAGAGAAGGAAAAAATTACCAAGAAGAATTAATATGTTGAAACTTCAATTCCCTGAAGAAATTAATATATTATAACGGCCAATTTTATAAGATACTTACCTAACATTTTGCATAAATTGATATCAATATTTTATTTTGTTCTATTTATAATCGTATTTTGTCATATTTTCGCAGAACGTAAAACACTATATATATATATATATATATATATATATATATATATATATATATATATATATATATATATATATATATATATATATATATATATATATATATATATATATATATATATATATATATATATATATATATATATATATATATATATATATATATATATACATATATATATATATATATATATATATATATATATATATATATATATATATATATATATATATATATATATATATATATATATATATATATTCATATATATATATACATATATATATATATATATATATATATATATATGTATATATATATATATATATATATATATATATATATATATATATATATATATATATATATATTGCTGCCTTTGTCACTTCCAGTGGCCCACTTCTGATCAACCGAGCTGAAATCTGGGGTAGAGGTTGTTTATTTTCTAGGCAGAACAATAAAACCATAAAAGTCGTGATGAATTTCAGTCAAATTTTCGGAATAGCTAAATTTGAGGGAGTTAGTCGAAATGATAGTTTTTCGAACCGGCATATAACTTTCAGGTCAATTTCCACCATAATCTCAAATGCAGCTTCCTTATGCAATTTGATGGTGATAAGGAGGGGAAAAACCGATTAGCGTAATAATTGCGAAGTTTGAAAATTTTTATGTGAATTGAGTTCATGATCTTATCCATTTTCAATTTCGTTAAATTATTCAAAATTTTAAAGAAAATTAAAGTATATGTAATAACATTTTTGATAATATAATTTAACTTCTCATCGATAAACAGACACAATTGATATATAGTTGATGAATGGTGTGAAAAAATTAGCGTCACACATGTTTTTTCAGAAGATAAATATTTCTCTCCATATAAAAAATCATTGATATCAAATTATTGAAAGTATATTTCATCAATAATTTTTAATATTAAATGTTGAATTCTAAGAACATATTTCCTTTAATAGAAATGAAGTAGATTCTATGAAATAACTTGTCTTTGTGGAATAATAGAAAAAACAAAAGTTATATTTAACATCTTCAAACTCAATGATTATTTTAACTCACTCAGAAAAAGTTGTTGCGAAGTCACCAGTTCTATTCATGTCGTACCAACTGATATCTTGTATTAGCATTTGCTCCAAAAATTTTTGTCGAATTTTGAACATCTGAAATCAAATTTTTTTGGATATTGTATATAAGACTCTTTATTTCCATCACTATATTCAATTACAAAAAGTTTATTTTTGAATCCTATCTGAGATGTTCCCTAATCAACGAGAGCTTCAATGCGGTTTGTAAAGACATCCAATCAAATCAAAATATGCTTATTGCCTTTAAAATTACAAAATTTATTGACAAAGCAAAAAATATAAAAATGAAATATATCCCCTCAGAGGTTGAATGTTACACAAAATAATGGAGTCCAAATATAAAACATTAGTACCAAAAACACATCAAGCCCACATTTCCATACAAAATATATGGAAATTTTACATTATTAACAATAGAACAAACCTTTTTTCGAAACAAGAAAGTTATAGATTTTAATTCCTCTGGAAGTTGATCCTAAATTTGCTTAGCATTTCAAATGATGGATGAAGTTTAAAAATGGTACAAGAGCCATCCATAAGATACGACACACGTTAAGGGGTCGGGAGGGGGTCAACAAAGTTTGACTTCATGTGACATGTGGAAAACAAGCAATTAGCTTTGTGAGGTCACAAGTTTGAATCTGAATCATTAAAACACTAAACAAAACGAAGAATTTTTAATAAGTCACAACACAGGTGGGTCGTGGGGGCCACACAAATGTGACCACTTATCACAAGGACAGTGGAGGTCCAAAAATCATTAAATGCGTTTGAAGTAATTTATGGATGGTCCCCAATTGGTTTATCACCTGTCTAACACTGCTGTAGCAGAACATTACACCAGCAATATATTGGCACAATATTGTTACTAAGGCTATTCCTACATTGTGTATAGCGACGATGAAAATGTTGTACTTCAAATAATCCTTTGCTTCTTGGTATTCGTCAGGTGTTAAGGTGGTACCATTAACAGCTGTTGTATAGATGATGTAATATTTTGTTGCCTCCCCGTATAGCAGGCAAAAATATGGCATACACAGTCCACAAACTATCGAAGATGCCACTCCTATTATAATGCATATCCAATCGATGCAGCTGGCGTATCTGTACTGAAAACGAGAAATAAAACTATCAGTTGAAGAATGTAAAAATAAGACTGGCCAGTCTCGAACTTGGTTTTTAAAAATCCTCGAGGTCCTGTTCTTGGTCATGACGTTTCAAGACCAAGACAAGACTGGCTCAGTCTTAGTGTTTACAAGATTGTCCCAGCCTTAGTCGTGACAAGAAAGGCTTAGTCTTGGTGTTGGCAAGACTGGCCCAGTCTTGGTCTTTACAATATTGACCCAGCCTTGGTTGTGACAAGAGTGGCCCAGTCTTGGTCTTAACAAGACTGGCCCAGTCTTGGTCTTTACAAGATTGGCCCAGTCTTGGTCTTTACAAGATTGGCACAGCCTTAGTCGTGACAAGACTGGCCCAGTCTTGGTCTTAGTCTTCGTCTTGGTGAAGAAAAAATAAATACCGAATTTTTAAAACACACATAACATATAACATTTTTCCATAAAGCGTCAATCAATAAATGTTTCTTTAAATAAGGTATTTAAAGGAAAAATAATTAATTTTTCAACCATAAGAATGGTTACCTACCTGTACTTATAGGAAATATTGAAAATCAAATAATATTATTATTAAAGGTTCCTTACTTTAAATAATTAATTTGCATTAAATAGGACTATTGAATACAGCACTTTTTAAGTCTATTTTTTCTATATGTAGTAACAAGTTGAGCAAAGTGTTTATCTTAATTAATCAATATAAATCAAGTGATTATCGAAAATTTAGTGTCAGTTAATACTACCGGTTTCCTAATTAGTCCAGTCAATGACGGTAAAACAAGTGTAAACATACAGCACCGATTTATATGAAAATTTGGATTGAGGTTCTACTTACCATCTATTTCAAGGTCTACCCTGTGCCGGGGGTTGCTTTTTCTCTGGGGGTGGATGCCACCCCTTCTTGGGATTGAAATTTTTTTTATTGAAAATAAGTACGGAAATCAATTAATTGACTAATTCTAAGTCACTTTTGTTTCATGAAGTTTTTCCTGAAAGTCAATACTTTTCGTTTTATTCGCGAGTGAAATTGTCGGGTTTTAGGCAAAAAAGGCACGTTTAATCAGATACTTTTTCACGAATAATTGGAAAAATATGCATTTAATCGAAAAACCTGTAGAGAGCAAAATCATAGCTTATAAAAAACAAAGAAAATTGTGTATTTATGATGTATTCTGACAAATGGAACTATTGCTTGTTGAAAGTTGATTGGTATTTACTACTATGTGTATTCATCAATATACTGATATACATATTCTAATTTCTACAAAAATGTGCTTTTGGATTTTTCTCATAACAGAGCTTAGTTTTCAAGCAATCAAGTCCTACAAAAAAAGCATTTTGTAGGTTTTCAAGAGATATAATCTCATTTAAATGAATATTTTTTTCAGATCTTATTTTCAAAAAGGCTCATGCTAAAACGGCTCAAAAAAGGCATTTTTTTATGGACATATCTTATCCATTTTTCATCCTACAAAAAAAATTAATCGTCAAAATTTTTGAATGAGAAAAACCTTTCCAAAACAATTTCGTACTCAATAAAATTTTGCGTATCATTAACAGTTTTTGAGTTATTTTGAAGAATAGGCGATTTTTCGCTAAATTACGAACATGATTTTCACTCTTCAAACTCAATTTTTTTCAGAAAGAAGTACTTTGAACTTGTCAAACACTTAGAACGTATTATAAAAACATAAATGAAGTGAATTGTAAAGTGGCAACAATTTGTTTCAAATGGGGGTGGAAGAGAGGGTGGGATTTCCACTTTTTTTTCCAACGAATAAATAGGAACCTGAATCCAAGTTTTTA
Organism: Cynegetis impunctata; assembly: GCA_030704885.1. NCBI lineage: Eukaryota > Metazoa > Arthropoda > Insecta > Coleoptera > Coccinellidae > Cynegetis > Cynegetis impunctata. Next base: position 513,988 of record JARQZK010002168.1, on the reverse strand, counting down.
TGAAAATCGGTGCTGTATGTGATAAATACACGGGAAAATGGTCATTGACTGGACTAAATATCGAATCCTATAAATTTAGATTTTCATGCGAACATAATCTGAGCTTACCAGTTTCCAGTAAGGAACGCTTGGGTCCTCTTTATCAATGACAATATCTTCGGATTCCTCTTGCCTAAAAGCAACAATGAAATTTTTCATTTTTATCGCACTCACCAGTAGAACCTAATTCAATGTCCATATTATTCTGAAATTTAACTCAATATCTTCAGAAAGTTATCTTCAGTACCTAAAGGGAAACCATTTTCTCATATTACCATAATATGTGACAGATATACGTTTGTAGTCGAGTATCTACCTTTATTTCAACTGAACTATCAGAATATATTTCCAAATTTTTATACAAATGCCAGTTATCGTCAAAAGTGAAATATCAGGGGATTGTGAGAGAAAAAGTAAATCAATATGTGTGTATAAGTATAATTATATAATATATATATATATATATATATATATTTATATATATATATTTATTTATTCGAATTGTTGTTGCCTGTGAACTATTTCTAATCTCTTGATAATTATTAGCAATAACAGGCTTGTTGAATCTACAAAAAAAAAAAAAAAAGATAAATAGTACCCTATTCTAAATAGCACGTAATTAATAACTGAGACGGCCACAGCCGTAATTTAAAAAATTTTTGGTAGACTTTTCAAAATCAAAATAATTTGAACCTATTTCGAACATTACGTGGGTAAAGGTTTCTGTGGTTTCCCTTACCATCTAATAATAACAGATTTGAATGTTAATATTGGACTGAATAGCACGTAATAAATAACAAAGAACGGCCACAGCCGAAAAATTTTAGTGAAACATAGTAGTCTTGTTCTATTCTAATTTTTTCAAATCAATAAATGTCAAAGAAATTTTAATTTTTTCAAAAGTTTTGATAAAGCCACGAATGTCGTGGCGAAACGTCAACTTTTTAATAAAATCGAGTTTTTTAGATTCAACAAGCCTGTTATTGCTAATAATTATCAAGAGATTATATATATATATATATATATATATATATATATATATATATATATATATATATTATATATATATATATATATATATATATATATATATATATATATATATATATATATATATATATATTATATATATTTTTATATATATATATATATATATATATATAATCTCTTGATAATTATTAGCAATAACAGGCTCGTTGAATCTCAAAAAAAAAGTTTTGATAAAGCCACGAATGTCGTGGCGAAACGTCAACTTTTTAATAAAATCGAGTTTTTTGAGATTCAACAAGCCTGTTATTGCTAATAATTATCAAGACATTAGAAATAGTTCACAGGCAACAACAATTCGAATAAATATATATATATATATATATATATATATATATATAAATATATATATATATATATATATATATATATATATATATATATATATATATACATATATATATATATATATATCTATGGGTACAGTGAGTTTCAAAAAGTTTGCACAATATGGGAAACTTTTTCATTATCCATTTGTCAAACAATTTTATTCGGGATGCAAATTGGTTTATTGCGAAACTTCGATTTGAGATGTCAAAATTGTAAATTTCTGAATGGTGTACACTGGAGAAAAAAAATTGAAATTTAACTTAATTCAAAAAAACGATCTTTTTTTTTTTGAAGCAGAAAAGTTTTTCGATCAATGTGGAATGTTGGAAAGGTCATCAAGTGGACAAATATTTAAGATAACATGAATTGTTGCTACTTTTTTCAATGGAAAAACTACTAGGTAGAAAATGTCAATTGGAATTATGTATATATATATATATATATATATATATATATATATATACATATATATATATATATATATATATATATATATATATATATATATATATATATATATATATATATATATATATATATATATAGATATGTACGGTTGAAATGCTTGTGACTGACCAGTTGATAAAAGAACTTCGAAAACCAACTAAAAGGTATCTGTTCGTGGGGCTGCAGTCAAAATTTTGGGAATGCCAAGGAAAAAAGAAAAAACTCCTTTGGTATAAGGTCAAGCTTTCGAGAATTTTTTATTCTCTTCTTCAGTACTAAAAACGAGAGTATTGAGGAAACTAACATATTTAGCAAACTAGGTTACTAGGATCTCTGTTTCCGTTAAACCATGTGTTTTTTGAGTCTCAATTTGTAATTGTAATGGATAATTTTGCTGTTTGCAGTAGTGACGATTTCAATCTTTTTTAATGTTAGTTAGAGATACTACATTGAATATTCTGTTGTTTGATGAAGATGTTAGTTTCCTTGAATACTCTCGTTTTTAGTCCTGCAGAAGAGAATAAAAAATTCTCGAAATATATATATATATATATATATAAATATATATATATATATATATATACAGTGCTTTCATGATGAAAGGAACAAATTCATTAAAAAATTAGGTTTCTATTTCATGTTAAAATCCTCGGACAGGTCGATTAGTATTTTTATTTGGGCATTTTTCGCAATAAAAATTTTGTATACAGGGTGTCTCATTCAAGAGCTATGGCTTTGTCATTAGTTTTTTCAAAGGTAATACCCTGTATATTATTTCACTTTACAATTCTACGATAAATTCTTATCACTTTTTGTGAACATACCATATGCCTCAACTTGATGGATTCCCAGATTATAACGGAGATAGTGGAGCACCTGGAGATTTAAAATGTGGATTAAAAGTACAAAAAAAAATTTAGGTAAACATTGTCATTAAATCTGAAGAATGAAATTTCACATGTACCATCTGAATTCATTCACTGGTGCTGTATAGTCCGCAGTTTTCACGTTTTTAACGCTCCAGGCACTACACTACTTCATTGTTTAAGAAAATGCAATTACTTGAGAGAGAACGTATTGAAGTACTTATGATGATTGGTTTTGGAGATAGGGTGCGTTCACAAGAAGAAGTCTGCAATCTATTCAATGAAAATCATCCTGATCGTCCGCCAATTACTAGATCGACAGTCAGCAAAATTGAATCAAAATTCAGGAGATACGGCCACGTTAGAGATTTACCTAAAGGAAGACCACCGAGAGTATCTGAAGAAACAGTGCTGAACGTTCTACTAGAAACCCAAGATAACCCTCATACATCCATTACTACAATTTCCAATAATTTCAATTTATCAGTAGGGTCCGTGCATAAAATACTTAAGGTAAATAAGTATCATCCCTATAAAATTAAGCTGGTACATGAATTATTAGAAGACGATTTTGACCGCAGAGTACAGTTTTGTGAGCAGATTCTTGAAATTCATAATCAACATCTAAATTTCATTACAAACATAATTTTTTCTGATGAAGCCACCTTTACTTTAAATGGCCACGTCAACAGACAAAACTGTAGGTATTGGGCGACCGAGAATCCTCATTGGATGCAAGAATGCCACACACAGCGGCCTCAAAAAATTAATACATGGGCAGCGATTGTTCGAAATCGTATAGTTGGTCCCTATTTTTTTGAAGGAACACTAAACGGAGAGGACTACTTGAACTTTCTCCAGTTCGAACTCATTCCGGCTTTAGCTGTTTTGTTTCCTAACCCACAAGATTCTGACATACCTAATAACGAGAAATGGTTTCAACAAGATGGGGCACCTCCTCACTATTCAATCGCTGTTCGACAATTTCTTGATGCAACTTTTCCCAACAGATGGATAGGACGGAGAGGTCCGATTGAGTGGCCGCCAAGATCACCGGACATAACCCCATTGAATTTTTTCTTATGGGGTTATTTGAAGTCTAAAGTTTATTTGAATAGACCAAATAATATTGATGATCTAAAAGAGAGAATCAGGCAGGAAATAAGACTTATCAGTCCAGAAGTAATTGAAAATGTGCAACGGGAAACATTGAATCGACTTCAAAAATGTCTCGAAGTAAACGGACAACAGATTGAACATATGTAAAAATTAAATTAGTAATTACATTTGTGTGTTTTCATATCGTACCTCGCATTACCCACTATCTCCGTTTCTGGCAATCCATCAAGTTGAGGCATATGGTATGTTCACAAAAAGTGATAAGAATTTATCGTAGAATTGTAAAGTGAAATAATATACAGGGTATTACCTTTAAAAAAACTAATGACAAAGGCATAGCTCTTGAATGAGACACCCTGTATACAAAATTTTTATTGCGAAAAATGCCCAAATAAAAATACTAATCGACCTGTCCGAGGATTTTAACATGAAATAGAAACCTAATTTTTTAATGAATTTGTTCCTTTCATCATGAAAGCACTGTATATATATATATATATATATAGATATACATTTCGTAAAATATATAAATAAGATTTTCGTTCAACGATTTTAGTGGGGGGTAACTTTGTTATGATGAACCAGGGGATATCTTCCTCTCTCACCTATCGCTGTCACGTTCTCCCTCGTCCGTTAAGAAACTGGTAAGCGAGTACCTTTCCTTAAATTGGGAGTCATCTTCAGCGTCTGTGTCCGTGGTGTAGCCAGTACTGGATTTTCTCCTTCTCTTCCTTTTACTCAGCGATTTTCGTCCGTGAGACTGCATTCTGCCTTTCACACTACTCGTCACCACCCCGAACTTTTGCCAAACTGCGTCTGTTAGAGCTCGGAATTCGTTTTAATAACAAAATGACGAACAGGACCAATTTATTGTACAATTGTTCTCAATTGATTGTTAGCATATCGACTAAAATCATCAATTCTTTCGCATTATTTTATTGATTAAATTTTCGATACGTATAAAATTATTACTCGTGCGGATCCCAGTACGTCATTGAGTAGATTCACTAAATTGATTCTTGAACACTTTGCAAAATCTTTAAGTCGTATATTGAATTGACCTGTTTCCAAATATTGTCCTGAATTACAAAAAGCAATCAATTTCAATGTCTTTGAAATCATATATATATATATATATATATATATATATATATATATATATATATATATATATATATATATATATATATATTTATATATAATATATATATATATATATATATATATATATATATATATATATATATATATATATATATATATATATATATCGACGGTGTTTCGACAAAAAGGCGTAAGCGACAAAAATCCGAAAATGAGATTGTTATAGAAAACAGGTATTAAGAGTCAAGTCTATCTTCTAACACTGCGGTTGAAACCACCAAAATTTTGAGAATCGTTAAAATTAAAGTTGAAGTGGTGTAAGCGACATTTTTGTTGTGAGAAAAAGTGAGGTTATAAGTTAGTAAGCGTCAAGTTTCCGTAGTGACAGGTTTGTGATACGCCCTGCTGCGATTTCTAACAACATTGACAAGGTATGATATTTTGAACTATTAATAAAATTATTAGAATAGAGGTACAGTTTGTTGGGCTTAAGTGTTTGACGTTCAGAGTTTTAAATAGTTAAGAAAATCCTCAAAAATAGATTTTGTCGCTTACGTCTTTTTGATGTTTTGTTTTTAATGGACTTAAACGCCATTACTTAATGGGTAACCTATACAATGTTTACGTACGTTTTTTAGTAATACCTGTGGTAAAATCATTAAAAATGTTTCAATAAATATATTAAATGACTAGTTTTGTTTTCAAATATTCTTATGCATAACAATAATATTGAACAGGTATCCCGAAATTTAGATTAATATTTTTGTTTCGATATGTCGTTTACGCCATTATTTTTTTCTCTCACTGTAGATGTCTCGTGGCCAAAAAATGTTGGATATTTTGGCAAAACAGTCGTTAATTAATGCTGCCGAGAAACTTGAGGCCAAGAAGATTGACAGCGGTTTTGAAAATGAGACAAATTTAATACTAAACGAAGCATTGCAAAATGACGTCAGATTGTTACTAATATTGATGTAGAATTAAGAGATTTTATGACTGAAAATTACACTGAAATAATAAATGAGAGTGAGTGCAGTAGCAATAATAACATAGAAAGAAATAGAATTAAGTCAGATATACCTATAGAGTATTCTCTGGACTGAGACAGAAGAAACAAAAAATGAGACTGAGACAGAAATATACGAGACTGAGTACAAAAGCAATAATAATACAGAAAATAGTAGACTTAAGGGAGATAAACAATATTCCACAAGGACTGATACTGAAGAAACAATAAATGATAGTCAGTCAGAAATAATAAAAGAGACTGAATACAACAATAATAATAACATAGAAAGTAATACTATTAAGTCAGCAATAAAATATTCTACAACGACTGAGACCAAAGTAACAAACAATGAGCATCATATTATTAGCATAGAGAGAACTAGTACTAAACCAAAAGTAATAAACGACACATGAATTATAGATTATTCAGATAGCGACGAAAACTCTGAAACCATAGCTGATAATGTTAGTCCCAGCGACTCACCTAGTTCAGAATTTTCTAGTAGTGATAGCTATTTAAGCGATACCACAATTACTTCAAGTGAGTCAGACACCAATATTAAAGGAAAGAGAAAAAAGAAAAAACAGAGTAAATTAAAAATAAATAAAAAACGTCGACAGTCAGGTCAATCATATTTGAATTACAAGAAGAAGAAAGTAGAACATAAAATGGTATTACCAAATCCATGCCTTAAAAAAAAATGCGTTAATGGGTGTAATACATTTACAGAAAAGAAAAGGCATCAGATTTTTTCACTATTTTGAAATATGGGAAACAATTTGGAAAAGAAAAGTTTTATAAACGGTTGTGTGAACGTAATTCCAGTAAAAAGAAAACGAACTTTAGCTGTGGACTCTAGAAGAAACTTAACATATCAAGGCACCTTCCGAATGGCCTACTCTAATTCGAAACGCCAGAAGACGCCTCAGGCCATATGAGGTTTTTCCTGTACATTATGCTGAATTTCTGGATTGGAAAGCTATTGCCATTTCGAAAAAAGGACTTGAAATTAAAATACCTGACATAAAAAGAGCAAAACTTTACAAAACAGATTTAAAATGCATTGATATGTATACAAGTTATGCCCCAGATGCTCCTTTTTACAAAATTGACTGGCCAGTAAGAAAACTTCAATCACCTCCTCAACTTTACACATCGGAATTGCCCATCAACAAGGAAAAGCTAAAAAATTTACTTGATTTATGTCGAAATCTCACTATAAAAAAACAATACCACACTGAGTATTTTTCGCTTTTCTCGAACAGTAATGTTCCTGATGAACTTCCAGAAACAGACGTCGAAGATGATAATTATTAGTACGAACTAGTTTTAATGATAAAATAATTATTATTAATTAAAAACCTGTTCTGTTTTTTTTTTAAATTTTTGTTGTAACAAATATTATATTAATATGTGTTAAGTTTAAATTTTCGAAATACAATATTTATTACTTTTCTTAAATACAGCATTTTTTTACTTGTTAAATACAAATTTATAGAAATAGATTATTATGAAGTTTAAAAATTGTAAATTTAAGTAATGTTTCTTGAATACAGTTTGCTATAGAATTAACATTTTTAAAAAGGCATAAACACCAATTTGCAAAATGTACGACCAAAAATGATAGGGCGTATGTGAGTCTTAAACGCCATTTAAAAACAAAATATAAAAAGACCTAGAAGCTTATGTGCCAACAAAAAAGGCTTAAACGACAAACTTCTGCTTAAATAAGGCGTAAGCAACAAAAATGCTAATAAATAATCTTAGATAAAAGTTTTAATAAGTATTTTGTAAATAAAAGCACCATAACTTTTTTATAATTAGTTATGGAGAAAAATTGCACCTGACATAATTGTTTTTTTTTAGATTTTACTGTTTTTTTAACCTCCTGTAAAACTTGACTAAAGCCGCTTACGCCTTTTTGTCGAAACACCGTCGATATATATATATATATATATATATATATTTATATTTATTTATATTACTATATATAAATATATATATATATATATATATATATATATATATATATATATATATATATATATATATATATATATATATATATATATATATATATATATATATGTATATATATATATATATATATATATATATATATAAAATGAAATGAACTAGGACATTTATTTGAAACTAATCAAACAAACCTCCTAGCGGAGCTGGCTATAAGAGTTCACGAAGCATCGAAATATCAACATCTACCCCAGACGGTAATTGTTCGAAATGTTAATTTGTTTATTGTATAATTGTTTGAAATGTTGGTTTGGTTATCACTCCCGGTGGATGGATGATACTGATGAGCCCCGATAAGGGCGAAACAGTCTGTCTATCAATTTCCATCGATTGTGATAAACAAATTAACATTTCGAACAATTACCGTCTGGGGTAGATGTTGATATTTCGATGCTTCGTGAACTCTTATAGCCAGCTCCGCTAGGAGGTTTGTTTGATTAGTTTCAAATAAATGTCCTAGTTCATTTCATTTTATTGCCACGAACGTGTGTCGTTAACACGAAGAATTCTGTTTTCCATATATATATATATATATATATACATATATATATATATATATATATATATATATATATATATATATATATAAGTACCTGTATAAATATCTTATACTACTATATAAAATTCTCGTGTCACAAAGTTAGTTACTGTACTCCTCCGAAACAACTTTACTGATTTTCACCAAATTTTATATGCATATTCAGTAGGTCTGAGAATCGGCTACTAGCTATTTTTTATACCCCTAAGTGATAAGGGTTGTTCACCCTTAAAATTTTTTTTAAATTTTAGGACAACATTTTTTTTTCTATTTTTTTATGATACAACATTCAAAAATACATACAACGCCAAATTTTCACGCCTCTACGATCAACCCCTATTTTTTATTCGTTAAACAGCTTCGAAATGACCGATTCTCATGAAATTTTGTGTGCATATAGGTTAAGTCTGAGGATCCGACGAAAGATATTTCCCATTCCCCTAAATGTTGAAGGA
>JARQZK010002168.1:472500-502500 GCA_030704885.1 Cynegetis impunctata | reverse complement strand
TTTATCGAAATAAAAGTAGGTTAATACTATGTTCAATAGATTATTTTTTGTTAACTTTTCATGATACTTCTATAAGTTTAATTTCATTTAATAAACAAAAACACTACATTTCACCTATTTTATTACTTTGCCCAAGATAGGGTGGGCATTATTCATAATGGCCGGGAAAAGTGATTAATCATGCTGTTTTAATCACATTGCCCAATTGAGTCGGGCATTATGAACACAGACCGGCCATTATTAATAGTGCCCGGACTTATCAAATTGCCCGTAACACATATATATATATATATATATATATATAATATATATATATATATATATATATATATACCTATATATATATATATACCTATATATATATATATATATATATATATATATATATATATATATATATATATATATATATAGGTGTGTGTATAATGTGAAAAAATATAAAACTCTCAGGTTTTTCAATCTTAAATGGTCTGTTTTTACTAAAAAGAAAAAATTACTATTAAATTATTCTTTATAAGTACAGTTTTTTCTTCAATAATCACATAAATACATATTTCCATTTGCACTGAGGTAAAACTTATCAATCTATTTCCAGTCTATTCCGTCATAGTGGACTGAAGCTTAAAAAATTCGTAGTAGTGTCCCCCTTTCTCGATCAGTTGCTGGTGACGTCCGATCTCTACAACTTTCCCTTTATGCAAGACGCAAATTATGTCTGCGTTTTTGACGGTGGTCAGACGATGGGCGATGGTGATGCATGTTCGGTTTTCTTTGGCCTTATCTAAGGCTTCTTGGACGATCTGAAAATTAAAGAAACCTTTAAAATCACAAAATTTATTGATAAAGCGAAAAATATAAGAATTAAATATATCTCATGAGAGGATGAAAGTCACGAAAAACAATGGAGTCCTAATGTAAAACATCATATATATATATACAAACTTTACATTATTAAAAATAGAACAAAACTTTTTTTGAAACCGAGAATAAGTACCAAATTTTTTTTTTGGCCGGAGTCGTTGTCTGTGCTATTCAATGTCGTCATATCGATGAATGAAGGCTCAGAATAGTAGTCCTCTACAGAGTAATAAGGCTATCAAGAGAATAAGAATTAAAGTATAAACTTTAAAATAAAAACCACTTGGCTTATGTTTCACAATATAAAAAGATATTTAGATACTGTACTTAGCAGTAACGAAAAGTCGACATGTTTCGAGTTATGAACTCATTATTATAACTCGAAACATGTCGACTTTCCGTTACTGCTAAATACAGTATCTAAATATTTTTTTATATTGTGAAACATAACCCAAGTGTTTTTTATTTTAAAGTTTATACTTTATTCTTTATGATGTTTCACCAAGTGATGTGCGAGAATTCAATCTCAGAATAAGAATTGGTTCGTTTTCTGAAATTGGGCAAGGAAATTATAGATTTTAATTCATCTGGAAGGTGATTGTATAACTTCTTAGCATTGTAAATGATGGATTTCTTTATTAATTCAGAAGAAGGAATTGGGAGGTGAATATGATGTCCCGAGGATCTAGTAGAATATCCTTTTTGTGCCACAGAGGGTACGGCTTGAAAAGACATACGAATTAAGCACAAAGATTCAAGTAAATAAAAAGCAGTAAACGTTGAATTTTATTTTTCTTGAAATAAGGTTTAAAATGCGCCCCATGTAACGAATTACTCTATTCTGCAATTTGGGATTGAAATAATGCTGATAAAATCAAACATATTTCGAACACGTACTAATCAAAAGTGCCTCTATTTGAAAGTATTGCACGTAACATATTTTTGTCATCATGTTCTGATTGTTGGTTCAAATGGAAACTGGGATTTTTTAAAATTATTTACTACTCAATATCGATTTATTTTGATAAGTATTTTCGCTTGATGAACTAACCCAAAAAAATTATACGTAAACAAAACTGAAAATGCTGTATGCCTATAAAGTTGAGATTTTGCTGAACATAGGTAACTATGTTTGTGGTAATATATATTTGATATATATATATATATATATATATATATATATATATATATATATATATATATATATATATATATTCCATTTTTATAGTTCAAGTAATGAAGTTCTATCATGTTGATGAAATTATTTAGATATATACAACTCAATACAGTTTACACAGAAATGAAAGGCTGATTTGATGATAATGAGCTAAAAATTAACAATGAAAAGACACAAATATTGCAGTTCAAGTATGGCAGAACCTTCCAGCCCTGCACCTATAATTACAGTGGTGGATTCATTACAGCAGAGAAGACTATGAAATTTCTTGGCATAACCATGGACGCCAGGCTGAGTTGGACTAGCCACGTGGAGGTTTTGGCAGCATATATGTCGAAATATCTATATGCACTGAGAACAATCGCTAGGATTGTGAATGTGGATACTGCTCTTGTGGCATATCATTCCTATGTGACGGGTAAACTGAGATATGGTATAGTCATATGGGGTAATTCTATAGAAATACAAAGACTATTGGTATTACAAAAGCGATACCTTAGGGCAATTTTGAATCTACCAGGTACTGAAACATGCAGAAAACATTTTGCAGAAACATCGATAATGACAATTGTAAATCTGTATATATATGAATGTATTGCCTTTGTGGTGGATAATGGGGAGTTCTTCATAAGAAGAGTTGAAGAAGGCAGATACTCTACCAGGCAAAATGAGAACCTATATCAACCAAAACTCCTTTACACATATCTACAAAGGAATGCGGTACACACTATAGTAAAAATATATAATTATCTTCCTAAGCAGATTAAACAAATGCCCACAAAAATCATGAAAGAAAAGTTACAACGATAACTCAAGAAGAATCCTTATTACACACTAGATAAATTTTTTAATTGTACTATCAATATGGAATAGTATATCCATACATGTTCTGGATTGATCAAATTATAGATGATATATATATATATATTTATATATATTTTACGTGTTTCGGAAGACACGTAAAGATGGTGGTCCCGGCTACTTAGTAGTCGTTAGGTCATGTTAGAGGCCATTGCGCGACCTGAAAACTTTAACACAAGACTTACCACCACAAGTCACACGAACTTTACTTTTTACATTATATTTGTATGTACGTATATGTGTTCGTTTATTTACATGACATGTTCTACAACTTTTGTGTTTTATGGAACTAATAAAATTATCTATCTATCTATCTCGATTAATGAATTTTTGAAAAATATTGATTAAATTCAATTCATAAATTGAACTACATGATGATGATGGGTCAAAGTGTTGTATCCCATTTCATTTCGAAACGTCAGTAAATTATTCCTAAAACCATGTGTTGTGAATAAATTCAGGATTAAAGTCCATGCAAAAAATGATTTTAGATCTTCTTTTTCTGTATTAAGGACTAATAAGCAATTTTACCTTTTCACTCTCATTGTCAAGAGCAGAAGTCGCTTCATCCAACAATAATACCTTCGGATTACGAACCAGAGCTCTGGCTATGGCAATACGTTGTTTTTGGCCCCCAGAGAGTTGGGCTCCTTTCGACCCCAAACGAGTTTCATAAGCCTGAAATCGGAAATTGCTCTGTTAGTTTCATATTATGAGCAAAAACTTCTGAAGAATGTATATGATGTATACCTATGCAATTTCATTTATTATTTATAAGTTTTATAGGTATTATAAATCTTATTTTCCCAGAAACAAAATATTAGATATATAATTAGGTATATATATATATATTTATATATATATACGTATATATATATATATATATATATATAAATAAATAAATAGATATATATATATATATATATATATATATATATATATATATATATATATATATATATATATATATATATATATATATATATATATATATATATATATATATATATATATATATATATATATATATATATATGCGCTGTTACGACATTATAATTGTTGGATATTTTTATTTTGGTAAGACAATATGTGCACTTCACAATGCCTAGAAAACCTTCGAAGGAAACATTTTGCTTGAATTAACGTTCGTATCCAAATATAATTTCCGAAGAAACAGGATTTTCGAAAACAAGCACAGATTATCTAACTTTGAAAATCTTACCATTGGCAAGGAAACGATGAATTCGTGTATGTTAGCATCTTTGGCGGCTTTGACGATTTCTGGTATAGGAACCGCCCTTTGATTATTTCCATATGCGATATTTTCGGCTATTGTCCTATCGAAAAGGTTCGGTTCCTGAGAAACGAGCGCAAACTGTGCCCTGAGATGCTGGACGTCCATTACATGTATATCGACATCGTCTATGCACACTTCTCCGGCTGTAGGTTTGTAAAATCTTTCCAACAACTGTATAATTGTGCTTTTTCCACAACCGCTCGATCCAACAAGTGCAATCGTTTTTCCAGCGAAAATATTCAAGTCCAGTCCTCTCAAGATCGGCAAATCTGGACGTGTTGGATATGAGAAATATACTCGGGAATATTGAATTTCACCAGTTTCCTAAAATATATTTTCTCGTATCAAATAGTATATCTTGAAAAACTTTCACATAATAAAAGGATATTCTAAATATTATGGGAGATATAATTCGACAAATTGTCATTACTTATTCTATAGTTGTAATTGTGAAACATCTTAGTTTTAATGATACTTACCCAAGGTCTTTTCGAAGCATGTTTTACATTTCTTATTTCTGGTACTCTTTCTAGTAATGAGAACGTTCGTCCTGCCGCCACAATCCCTTTTTGAAAATTTTGTGAGAATGCGAATGTATTTCCTATTGACCAAGAACCACATATAACCAGCTCGGCAACTCTGAAAATGTATATTTCTTCAAAATGCACAACAGAAGTCAAGATACTATCCATGTTAAATGTCACAGTATAATTAAAGACTGAGTGAGATGTTGGTATAATATAATTGTGCCGAACAAAATAACTTTTTCAACAAAATCATACTTATCTTGAGAAATATATAAAGTCAAGGTGCGATCGATGTTGAAAGTCAAAGTACAACTAAAAACTGTGTTAGTGCATATAATGTATAATATAATTTTGTTGAACAAAATAAGTTTTTCAACCAAAGATACTTATCTTTAGAAATATATATATATATATAAATATATATATATATATATATATATATATATATATAAATATATATATATATATAAATATATATATATATATATATATATATATATATTTGATTGGTGATAAGAGTCCTCTCTATATGTAATAGTTGAAATTAAATAGGAATTAAGAATCTGTTGGAGTTTATATATAATTGAATATATATACTCATATAAATATGCTACTCACTTCAAAATAGTTCCATAATAGACAGCTTCTTCTATAATCAGCTGAGCTCCATAGCTTATACTTGCTGCATAAGAAAGGTATATTAGACTCTTGGAAAATCCCACAATTACGGATCTGGAGTGCGATTTGCTTTTGATTGCTGAAATATATGGGATCAGTTCTTCATTGTAGCGAGATAAAATAACTTTTTCGCATCCAAGTGAGGCTATGGTTCTAATGTTGCCTATCGCCTCTACAGCTATCTGAAACAGAATATTTCGCCATATGATTCACTTATCGTAATTCATTCGAATGATATTTTGTATTTTCACTAATTTAAATTATTTATCGTATGCGTATGACCCATCTTTAATCAATTAGCGGCACTATTAAACATACACCTACATACTGGCTACCAACCCTGTACAATATACCTCCAGCTCACCTACGATGCTCTCTGTAGAAAATATAGATAGGAAGATCTTAAGGAACACTCAGCTTCAAATCCATGAAGATATTGACCAGCTGCGTTCCAGAAGACCCCATATCCAAACAGCTGCTGCTCTTACCTCAAGCAACTTTAAACTGGAGGAAGAGTGGACACAATCCTGGCAAAATAGTGTGCCCCGGATATTCATAACAATCTTCATATAAACGAAGCAGTTCCTAGATCCTCACTTCCAAGAAAAACATGGTGCTATCTAAACCGCATCCGTACTGAATGCGGCATATGTGCAAACTCTTTATACAAATGGGGAAAACCCAAAGCAACACTTGCCATTGTGGCAAACGACAAACCATCCAACACATAGCCTATGAATGTATAAACCGGCAAGATCTCTGCTAGACCAAAGACTTCTTGAGGGCCACTCCATTGGCTGCCACCTAGATCGAAAACTTAGACATTAAGATTTAGAACTTTTATTTCTTTTTTTGCTTGATAAGGTTAAGTATATTTAAGGGACATGTGTCGCCATACGATAAATAAATAATCACTGTACAGAAACGGAGAGTATCTGAGGGTCATTTTACCGAAGCTGGTCCTGTATGCCACAAGGAAATAAACTTATATGCTCTTTAAAGTAACTTACCCCCGCAGAATTTTTCAGTTTCACATTCCTCATTTCGGAGTCTCCCTTCAATATATTTTGCTCAAAGTATATAGCGATGAAGATCAGTGGAACGAAAACCATGATAGCCAAGGCCAATTTCCATTGATAAAAGAGAGCCAATATATTCGAAATAACCAGGGTAGATATCGCCAACATAATCGTTCCTAAAGTCCTTCCAGAGGCCTGCAGATAAAGACAGATTTATATTCAACAATTTGACAGTTTCTGTATTATAAATAATTGAATTTTCTTCATTTTTTTTCTATGCTCCTTCGAAAAACATTCGTCTGATTGTTATTTTCAAGAATAATTGGACAAATTTAATCACCATATCTGACCATCAATCATCGCTAATCAAGATCGAATATTCGATCATCACTTACCACCACCAAGAACTATCAATCATTGCCATCATCTCCCTCAGTCACTAATAAGCATGAATCACAAACATCATTCAACATGAATATCACGATCATCAAACAACATCGATCATAATCAATCACTATAAATCACCATCATCAAACAACACAAATCTCCATCAACCATTATCAATCAATATGAAACAACTATGGTCACCACTATAAGTCATCACGAATCGCCATCAATTCACATTAGTCACCTTCCGTCATAATCAATCACCATTAATCACTATCAACCGTTATTAATCAATATGAAACAACTGCAATCTCTGTCAGCTATTGCAAACCGCTATCGATTTATATCTTTCACCTTCAATCAACATATATCACCATTATCAAATACTTTACATTCCTATCAACCACTCAATCAATGTGAATCACCTTCAATCGAAGTTCAACGCATTCAAACAACATCAATCACCTTCAAACGCCATCATCAATCAACATCAGTCACCTTCAATCATCTCAATCACATCAATCTAACGAATCAATTGAAGATTTTATTTACTCACTCCTTGAATATCGGCGGTGTCGCCGGAAAGTCTTGTGCACAATGCCCCCACTCCATTTTCTTTTCGGTCAAACCAACCAATCTCTTGGTTCATGATGGCCGTGAACAACTCAGTGCGCATCCGGTATGTCAAATTTTCACCCGCTACGCCGAACGAGTACATCTGAAACGAATCTGGATTGTTTAATGGAATTTGCCGGGGTGGTGGTACGAACCTGGATGATGTACAGGCAGCCTGTCGCGATGCCGAGAAGCAGGAAGAATAAGCATATGGTCTTGGTCTCGTCCATCAATCGCTCGTTGTCATCAATTGCTAATTTCTGAAAAATAGAAAGTATTAGAAGAAATTTAGGAGTTTGCTGTTACCCATTGAAGTAGTGGAGAGCCCTTGGTCTGCATTTGTGAGTAAGGGAGTTTGGTATTGGTGGGTTGAAGTAGGCGGTTGTGGGTGGCAAAAATTTCGGTTGGAAAATATGTTTCTTCTTCTAACATATTGTATGACTTATCTGAACTCGAGGCTATATTGCATGACGTTAACTGTGTATGTGTGTCACAACGATTAAAACTTCTTAGGAATATTCCAGATAATATTTAAATGTATAAGTGTGTCTTAGAATATTGTAAAACGGAAATTTCGATCGGTATATAAGCTTAAATTCATTGCTTGGAATATTCCAAGTTTATTCAGTTTGTATTCAAATGTAATTGTGTGTTGTAGAATGTATTGACGTTATTAAAAGACATTTTTACTTAAGATAATATTAATGGACTGAATTCATTATATCTTACACCAAGTACGTCCCCAAACAATATGGCATATATTGGCAATGCACAACCAAGCAGGAGTGATGCGACACACCCTATAAATATCCAAATCCATTCTGGTTTATTTTTTTTCAAAACTTTGATGATGCTCCTTTTTTGCACGTCATCTTGGGAAGAGTTGATCTATAATAAAAGTGTACATATATTTACTAAATATTAAACTACTTAGTAGTTGACCTCGAGTCAGCTTTCAGTTTTCAATGATGTGAACAATGCTGACTACGTGATTAACGCGTATCAACCGAATTCATGGCATGTTATTGTTTTTTCCTTTAAATAAACTTTCCCTGCCCCCAGTGAGGTGAGGGAGTGCGGGATCTCAATAGGCATTTAGAGTTTGAATGTGGATTGAGTTATTCATTGTTTGAAATGTATATATTGGATTTTTTACTTCTAAACACATGCCAAACAATCATCAACTGACACTCAAGTTCACAAAACATTCGAATACTCACAGCGGTATGCTTGAATTTGTTCATATCGAAGTGAGAATCTCTTCTATACCGAGAATTGAAACTTGTTCGACTCTTGTCTTCTTTGAGGGCAACGGCGTCTTCTTCCTCCTCTAAAATAACCAATAATTCAATGATTACGAAAAGAGACTTGTGTGAATTGTACATGCATAAAAAATTGAATATTCCATTGATTGTGCCTATACTGGATGAAAATCCAAGACAAATGTAAAACACATCGATGAAAACTTTAAATTATTGACTTATATAGGTGATCCAATATAACTTCGACTCTCCTGTCAAATGGAAATTGAAGAATATATTTCAAAACTTAAAATACAATAGGTGAGCATAGTAGAAATTCAAAAGATGAAACTACACCCCTTAATGAATCAGGTATTTATAAGTTAACTTGCGGTTCATGTCCTGTGGTAGATATATGTTGGCCAAACCGGCAGAAACTTCGAAGTTAGAATATCTGAATACAAAAGAAGTTACGATAAGGAAAAAAAAAGATTAGATATACTCATCGCATCTGCTGGAACATAATCATAGCTTCAGTTACGAATTTGAAATATTACATACAGAGATGAAGGCTATAAACTTCATTTATAAGAAGCACTTGAAATCAACATTAAGAAGAATTCCAATTTTTCCCTAGGTACTACAAATTTTATGTAAAACTAAGATACCAAGATTTCACTATTTCATTATATCCCAAGAAGCCACCGTGTGGGGAAACACCGCGTCATAGAGTCAAACATAATAAAACAGGTGTTTTTCTAATAATAAAATATATAGTGGAAATAAAAAAAAAAGTTTTATATACATTATTAAAAAAATAAACAATAAATTGTACTTACCCGCCTCCATTTTCGGTTCGCTCATGCCTTGCGATTTTACGAGTTCGTAGAAGGCACCTTTTGCGTCTATCAGACTCTGATAAGATCCCTGTTCAACAATTTTTCCTTCGTGGAATACGAAAATTCTATTGGCATTTCTAACCGTCGACAGTCGGTGGGCGACTATGATGGTTGTACATTCTCCACAAACCTACGATTTCAATGAAGAGGATGTAAAACATAAATTTAAATCACGGAAAATTGTTTCTTGTGTTTTACGAGGTGTGGCTATAAGAGACTGTAAAAAAATTTATTTCCGAGAGAACTTCCTTTACCCTTCTTACGGTAGAATTTGACGGGTGGAAATCGTCAGATTTTATGGGGCTTCCTCGGAACGACAACAGAGGGTGTCGGTACGCTGTGAAAGATAATATTGAAGTAAGACGTGAGTTATGGCGTTGACCTGATTTAAAAATTTCGGATTTTCCACAGAAAATGTAAAATATTCACAATAACAAACCAATATTGTCAATCTCTTGTCGGGGGCTTACTGAACAATACAAACTTATGAATTTTTTAAATATATAGATTTCTATGTCTCTGAAATATTGCGAGCACAAGTATAAAAGTTCAATATATTAATAGGAATTATTTATATATTCATTTTTGTTTTGAATCATAAGTTAGTTATATTGTCTCCTTATTACACAGAAGATTCAAAAAATTAAAGCTGTGCCAAGTATTTGTGATACAAACTGCTCATTTTATATATGAAAATGGATATTTGTGTATATAACTCAAAAAAATTTGAGATATTATCACAAAACTTGGGCAATCTATGTGTTTCAATGTAAAAGTGAATTCTGTAAAATTCGGCATTTTTTAGATACATTTGACCAGAATCAACTCGTAGCCCGGCAGCTAATTATTCTGAATTTACATCCGAACTTTGTTGAGATGACCATGAGGGTGAGTTACTGGAACCTACCGAATCTAGAGCAGCTTGGACCTCTGCCTCACTTGTCGTATCTAAAGCAGATGTCGCTTCATCCAGGAGTAGAATACATGGTTTCCTCACGAGCGCTCTTGCTATAGCAATCCTTTGCTTCTGCCCTCCAGATAGCTGCGTTCCACGTTCTCCAATAACTGTTTCGTAACCGTTTGGCAGACTCTTGATGAATTGGTGAACCTTGGCCTTCTTGGCTGCCCGTTCTATATCTTCTTGTGTAGCGGAGAGTTTTCCATAGCGTATGTTTTCTGAAATCGTGGTTGCGAACAGGACCGGTTCCTGCCCGACTATTCCTATCTTGCTTCTGAGCCAGGATAGGTTTAGGTCTTTGATGTTGTTTGTATCGATACATATCTAAAAATGATCGTAAGTTAAATAGGAGTTCAAATTATGGAGTATTATCTATCGTAATACACAGATTACAGCGGATAATATTATTTTATTGTCTTATCGAAAGCATCTCATACAACAGTATGAATTTTACAAGTACTTTTGGTATAAGAGGTAACGCACATCAGCTTTCTGACATTGCGTCTAATTTAAAAAATTGATCTCAAAGTGTAAGGGTAAACGATGTCTTAGGTGGTTGCTGTATTGTACAAACTAGTGTTCCACAAGGTACCATTTTGGGACCATTATTGTTTGTATTATATGTGACTGACTTATTATTAAGCTTGCCTGAGGATATTATTGTATCATTTGCAGATAATTCGGTTATAGTATCAACAGGGAAAAATTGCAATGAAGTAGAAAGTCAGATGAATAATCATCTTTATAAAGTAAGCAATTTGCTAGCTTTAAATAAGTTAAGTTTGAATATATAAAACGGTATATATAACTTTCGGAGGCTACTGCTCTAGTGTTCCTGATAACTTAAACATCAGTCAGTGGGAAAAATATACAAAGAGTTAAATCATGAAAATATTTAAATATCATTTCCGGTAACAATATAATTTGTAATTATTAAAAGAAGTATGATGCCCATTTAGGTAATATTAATAGACATACGAAAACAATATTATTGTAATAAACTGTTCACAATACGAGCAACATTGCTGAAACTTCGTAATAAAACTAAATTTTCAGAAGAAATAATTGAAAAATAAATATTTACCTCGCCGGAAATTGGATCGTAGAATCTCTGCAGCAATTGGATACATGTCGATTTTCCCGAACCGGAACCTCCAACGAAAGCTACACTTTCGCCAGCTTCAATCCTCAACGTAACTCCATTTAATATCTGAAAAATCGAACTTCATTCTTAGAATGACGGGGCTACTTTTATTTTATTTCGAGAAAAATATATTATTTTGGACCCCTTCCAAATTGTGTGGGAGGGTTGAAAATTTGTACATAGATTAACTTGATGTTAGGGAAGGGTCTTTTGGCGGTATAATTTTTATGTAATTTCTTGTTTTTAAGTGGTGGTTTAGGTTTTGCTCACTTCCACATCTTCTGCAGATTGAGTTAGAGGATCGTACATGGATTGAGTTGATTTTAGGGAAGGACCTTCTGGTGGTTTGAATATCTTCATTAACCGCTTCCACATTTATGTATTAATTACCTTAACATCTTGCCTCGTTGGATAGCGAAAATGAACATTAGCGAACGTAATATCTCCTTTGAGATTCTTCAGCATCGTTCCACGCATAATTGGAGAATTGATTGTTGGTTGGCTGTTCAACACTGTGAAAATCTTTCGAGCTGCGCCGCATGCAGCTCCAAATACTTGAAAATATGGACCGGCCATGCTGAACATCCAGAAACTCAAGAATGTATTTCCAAATACCTGCAAAAAAGTAGATGTTACGTTTTAATTTTTGTGTTCATATGAGCCGACGAAGAATTTTCAATGATTTGATGAGGATTAAATGAAATTCAAAATTTTGCGTATAGATACTTACTATGCATGGAAGGGGTCGGTTACATAACATGAATCTTATCATTAAAACAATTTCTCATCAATTAGTTCAACTTCTAGCATAAGCAAGAAGTTCTTGGTAGGTACACATGGTGTTCCGACTCATTACAAAGTCAGAAGAGTCCTCGAACGGGTCTATTTTCTATACAATGATTTTTCAACTGTTTTGGATGAAAACACCACGACAATGACACTTTATTATAGAGTTCTGTTGCTAGAATAACTGATATTTTGGGTGAGAGGGTTCAGTCACTGCAACAACTATATGTTTCCAAAACTTACAAAACGCTTAAAATGATAAGTATGATGCCGTTGTGTTGAAATTGTCATGAACGATGTAAAACTAAATAAATGAAAATTTGTTATATAATATTGTGGCGTTAGAAATTAATTGTATTCATCATCACCACTTCATATTTCTATCATATTTGATGATTTTTTATTGCTTTTTTCTACATATTCTAGCCAAAATTTTCATTCAGTTTCAAATTCTCACCACTACGACAGTCTCGGCATCATATATTCTATCTTCAGGGTTTAGACTTCGGTCATCGGTGAGCTTCTTCACGCCGAAGTAAAAGGACGCGCCGCATCCAGCATATACGAAAAACCACAAGCAACCGTTGGCCATGCCGTCCAAGAAACTTCGCCAGACGTTGCTGTTTCTAGCTTCAGACAATGGCTCAGAATATCTCTTTATCTCCTTCTTCTGGCCTTCGAAGGCTATTACGGTCCTCATGGCCGAGAAAACTTCTTCTGCGATTGCTCCAGATGTAGATGTTGACTCTGATTCTCGATTGGAGTATTTATTCGAAATCTAGAAGAGATAATACAGTATAAACGACAAATATCGTATAGAAGAATAATCAAAAATTATTATTTATATTCTCTGAGAAAATGTTGTGGATACACACTCGATGATATAATGTTCATAAATCTCCTATCTGCTGATACGTTTAGAGGAAAGGGCCTCTTCCAGAGCCGAAATTATTTTCATTTGCGGAGAATCTGAGTAATAAGTAATGAGTTTGATATTTGACAATGTAAATGATAATTGTGTGAAACATGTAATTGGGATTGAATGAATTAATTGATTATTTATTCAATGTGCTAAAGATGTGCTGGATGATAATTCAATTCCTTAATCTTTTATTCCGTTTCGATACTTGTTTTTCATTAGCTAGAACTAATAAAAATATGATTTTTAATAATTACTTCGTTATTTAGGAACTGAGAAAACTGATGTGTGAATCATTTTGAAGGAATTTGAAGGAGCTTTTTGATATACAGGGTGGCCCATGTATGTTTCTGTTCAAAAAACTGAGTTTTGGTTCGAAAAAGAATTTAATCGTTGACAAACTTAACGAAAATGAATTTTTTGAAAAATCATTACTTTGGGCGATATTTTAACTCAATTATCTATGATTTAGACGACGTCGCAGCCATCTACTATAAAAAAAACAAAATGAAAAACAAAATTGATACGGCGCTAGAATTGACATTTGACAGATGGAATGTATGTATTTGAAGAATATATATGTAAAAATATATAGGGTGTTCCATTTGAATTTTCAATTTTTATATCGTTTTCTATGAAACCGGAAGTCAGCCATACTGATTTTGTATGTGATAAAATTCAAAATTATATCTGAGATAAACCACCCAAATTTCAATAAAATCGAAGAATACATTAAAAAGTTATAGGGGTGTACCATCACTCATTTACACACGGTATAGATATATATATATATATATATATATATATATATATATATATATATACATATATTTATATTTATATACTGTATTATATATAATATACAAAACATAACATAATCCTATACTCACCCATGATATCAAGCCCATGACTATAGTTGAAAGAGGAAGCGAAATGCAACAAATTAAAGTGAGTTTCCAAGCTAACATTAAGGAAGTTATAACTCCTGCTACGAAAACGGTCAAGTAATATATGAAGTGAGATACCTTTTCTCCTAATCCATCTTCAATTTTGCTCAAATTTCTGAAAACAGGTTCTGTTTAATCAAATTTGAAATTTATTCACGAAATTCAGTTTTCTAGACAGAACTATACCATGAAAGTCGTGATGCATTCGAGTCAAAATTTCGGTGATAATGATAATTTTTCAATCCGACATATAATTTTTGAGTAAATTTTCAGCATAATCCAAAATTCAGCTTCCCAATGCAATTTGATAAGGATGGGAAAAACCGATAATCGAAAGAATTGCTCATCTCTACACTGCCACCAAATTGAGAAGATTGAAACTTGTACACACTTCTAATAGTGTTAACAAATTAGTTAAGTTTTTACCTGATTTTTGTCCAAAACAAATGTAATTTTTCGAAAATTATATATTTCTTATTCATGTAAAAAATCATTAGTAACAATTATAACAGGTAAATTTCAACAATAATCTTCAAAATTTATTGTTGAATTTTAAGCACACATTTCCTTTAATAGAAATAAAGTAGCTCATTACAATCACTTCTCTTTGAGAAAAAATAGAAAAAAGTAGTTATAGGTATGTAACATCTTCAAACTTAATGACTCACTCAGAAAAAGTTGTTGCGAAGTCACCAGTTCTATTCATGTCGTACCAACTAATATCTTGTATTAGCATTTGCTCCAAAAATTTTTGTCGAATTTTGAACATCTGAAATCAAAAAAATTTAGTTTTTTAGATCTCATATATAGAACTCTTTATTTTCATCACTATATTTAATTTAAAAACATTTATTTTTGAATCTTATCTGAGATGTCCCCTAATCAATTTGAGCTTCACTGCGGTTGTGAGATCAATGCTCATATAGAAGTCCACCATAGATAAGGCCTATCAAGAAAATAAGATTTTGTTTGTTACAGAAAATTAGCCAAGAAAGTTATAGATTTCAATTCATCTGGAAGGTGATTATAAATTTTCTTAGCATTTTAAATGATGGATGAAGGTTAAAAATGGTACAAGGGCCATCCATAAATCACGACACACGTTAACGGGTCGGGAGGGGTCAACAAAGCGTGACACCATGTGACTAGCGAAAGAACAAGTTATTAGCTTCGTGACGTCACTAATTTAAATATGAACCATTAAAACACTAAACTAAACGAAGAATTTTTAAAATGTCACAACACAGCAGAGTCATGGGGGCCACTCAAATGTCACTACCTATGGCAAGGACTTTAGAGGTCCAAAAATCATTTAAATGCGTTTAAAGTAATTCACGGATGGTTCCCAATTGGTTTATCACCTGTCTAACACTGCTGTAGCAGAACATTACACCAGCAATATATTGGCACAATATTGTTACTAAGGCTATTCCTACATTGTGCATAGCGACGATGAAAATATTGTGATTCAAATGATCCTTTGCGTTTTGGTATTCGTCAGGTGTTAAGGTGGTACCATTAACGGCTGTTGTGTAGATGATGTAATATTTTGTTGCTACTGCGTATTGCAGGCACATATATGGTATACACAGTCCGCAAACTATTGAACATGCCACTCCTATTGTAATGCATATCCAATCGATGCAGCTGGCGTATCTGTACTGAAAACAGAAAATAAATAATCAGTTAAAGGATGTAACATGTGCGAAGGGTTTCGCAAGACCAAGACCAAGACTGGCCAGTCTTGGTCTTGGTTTCTAAAAACAATTGCGGTCTCGGTCTTGGTCTTGACGTTTTAAGACCAAGCCAATACTGGCCCAGTCTTGCTGTTGACAAGACTATCCCTGTCTTGGTCTTGACAATATTGGCCCAGTCTTGGTCTTGGTCTCGATAGTCTTGGTTTTGGTGATGAAAAAATATATACCGAATTTTCAAAATACTCATAACATATTATTGAAGATTCCTTGTATTTTCCTAATTAGTATTGCATAAGATTATTAAATACAGCAGTTCTTTAGTGAAAATTTAGTATCAGTTTCTACTACCGTTTTCGTAATATCAAACTCTAAAAAGTTAGCTTTTCATGCGAAAATAATCTAGGCTCACCAATGTCCAGTAAGGAATGCTTGGGTCTCCTTTATCCATTATCAATCCTCGGAATCCTCTTGCCTGAAACCAACAATGAAAATTTTTATTATTCCCACTCACCGGTAGAACCTAATTCAATGTCCATATCATTCTGAAATTTTTTTCAATATATTCAGAAAGTTATCTTCGATAAAGGGAAACCATTTTCTCATATTACCATAATGTGTAACAGACATACGATTGTAGTAGAGTATCAACTGGGCTGTCGGAATATATATCTAAATTTTCATACAAATGCCAGTTATTAATTGAAGTGAAAAATCGAGGGATTATAAGAGAAAAAGTATATGAATATTTGTATGTGAGTCTTTATATATATATATATATATATATATATATATATATATATATATATATATATATATATATATATATATATATATATATATATATATATATATATATATATATATATAAGATTTTCGATCTCAGACGAGCCATCCCGTATATTTCTTATCCCATAGTGAGTGGGAAAATTTCCCGAAGCACGTCAAATGAGTTCATTTGAGGGCGCTTCAACCCCTCAAAATGGAATAGGGGAGAGGTGTTGAGTGATACGGTCTTGGAAGCCTAAAACTAGATAAACACCTTCTGAGAACAAAAAATGAAGGCAGCATAAAGAAATGTTCTGCTGTTTTCTTTAATTATTAGTTTGAGAGAATGTATTATTGTATGGAAGTCAATGGAGGACAATTTGAGCATTTGATTTAAAGACGCAGATTTGATTTTTATATATGAACAAATTTGAAAATTGATTAGATATGAATATAACATGTGATTCACAACATTAGGTACAGCAGATATCAGAAATGTTTCCCTATTGTTTTGGTATTTTCATGTCGCAATATTCTCTTTCGGTTTTAAATATTTAATAAATTAATTACCTGGGTTAGTTGGTGTTAGCACGATTTGGAGACACACAAGTGAAAATAACATTCAAATATTGTAGGCTACGTAAATTGTTATACCCTTTTTGCCAACTTCAGTCAGATAAAACTCAATTGACCACTTATCGTCCTCAATTAACAGGATAAGCAAACTACAGTTGAAAAAATTGCAACAATTCAACAACTCATATATTCATTTATCAGTCATTTCTAGAAAATTATATACCTATCTAAGTTAAAAGTATTGTTTTCATGAAAATAGAGAACTGGGAATTTTTTACATCATCACAAAAATATAGAAGTTGTACCATATTTTCAAGAAAAGAGGGAGGTCGTAGATAGAATAATATAGAAATTTGATATTCACATTATTATTGGGTTCACATAGGTAAGAGTAAAGTATTGATTATAATTTAATAAAAATATAAATGAAATAATTTCTCTACTGATACAAGAGAATTCTGCTGAATTCTTTTTGTCACTGCAAAATTCATAGTTTTTATTTGAGGAATAGTATAATAATTAACTGAATAAAAAGAAAATGAATAATATCGAAATATAAATATCTGTACAATTGTAGAATCATAAGACTTCCATCTGGAGTAGTAAAGTTACTCCTTTTCCATAGATAAGAAGAGGAGAACAATTTTAAAGGAAAATATCATTTTCCTCGCTGTATTTATATTCCATTTGAGTACAATTGAATAAATGAATATCAAGTGTTTAAATCGACTGAACGTTATCTCAAGTAGATGAAATAGTCATTTATAGCAGTATATTTCCTGAAATAGCTCCAAATCGATACGAGAATCTCATATCTGATATTAGTTGGAGGTGGAATGTGTGTATGAAAATAAAATATATAATGGCAGTATGTTAATTATAGTTTAGTAATGCCTTTTTCAGTTCCGAACGTAATTTATCGAACATTCAAACAATACCAAACTGCGTTTTGTACTCTTTATACTTATATTAAATGACTTTGAAAAATAAGTTACTTACAATATTCTCCTATTTTTTCAGGAAATCATCCTCCGTCTGAAAGCGTAACGGTAATCACAGGTGCAGAAACGTTATCAGCCTTCGAGGAAGGTTTGGCTGACGATGATTCCTGGGTGGAAAACATCAGCCACGACGAAGATGATTTTGGACCATCCTCCATCACCGAAGATTCTTCTTCTGGTGAAGAGGTGACCCTTACCTGTTCCGTAGCAGTGGACAATGAAGATGAACTGAGAGGTTATCACAGAGCAGCCATCGACTTCACACTACACACCATAGTCGAAGAAAGTTGCGAAGAAAGTGAAGTGGAACAGACCAGCTCGATAAGAAAACCACGTCCACCTTCTACAACCGACCTGGAGAAATATTTCTTCTTTGGTTTAGGAGATGGAAATATTCCTTCGCTTAGTACGAATCGCGATGATGCTTTTTCGGAAACCAGCAGTGTATATAGTGAAGGTGTTGATTCGCTGGGTGGCCCCGAAGAGCAATTTCAGGAAGATAACACTGATCCTGCAGAACTTGCATCGTCAAGACTCGAAAAATACTTCTTAAGTGGTTTCATGGGATTTAGTGCCGAACGGAGAGACTCAGATGGCAGTGTTGGAAGTGACAGTGAAGGAAGACCTAGTCCAGAACAACGGAGAAAAAGATTAGTTAGAGCTCGTGGAACAGGAAGGTCTCATTCTTCTTCACTAGATAATTTGATCTCAAATCCAGAGTTACTCGGAAGTGACCAACAGAACGAAGTTTCCAATGGATCTGAAATTTCGTCTAGTTCGGATTCAGATACGTACGACGAAACAACAACATTTGATAAAGGCGACGGTCAGTTCGATACAGTTAAAAGAAAGAAAACAAAGAAACAAAAGGCTAACGAAGAGATGAAATGCTTAGAATCGACTCAAGAATTAAACGAGGATGATAAATCCGGTGGAGAATATGAAGATGGACATAAAACACCACAACCTGAAAACACAACGAATTTAGTTAATAATAAAAATCAACAGAGTAGAGATAGTGGATTTATAGGCAGCTGTGATGACTTACTCAAAGAACAACGTGATAATAATAATAGTGAAACACCAAACAAGAGTGAAATGAAAGTTGAATTGAGCGACATTATCGAAGAAAAGAAAGAGGAAAAACCAATTCAACTTTCGGTACCTCCAGCTACTTCACTTACAAGAAAAGATAGTTTTAATAACTGGAGTTCTGATGAGGAAACAAATCTGATGATGTGCAAAATGAGACAGTTCTTCAAGACAATGATAGCAAATTCACAATGCTCATCTTCAAAACCAACAACTCCGAATATGAGCAATAGAACTTCACCCAGTTTTCCTATTCCTAGTCCTAGAGCAAGAAATAGATGTAAGCCTCCTCAGTTAGTTTATTTCGAAAATGAATTGACTAGACTTATGAAAACTGTTCCTGGGATACGAGACGATCAAGTGAGAGAAATTGTTGAATATTTGAGTAGTGAAGATACGTGGAGTGATTCCTATGATTCTTCTGATTATACTAGCTCTGACCTTGAGGGAACAACCACCAAAAGTGCCTTACAACAGCAGATATCCGACAGCTGTAAACAGATAATTAATAAGTTTGATAATAACGATGACGAAGAAGGAGATGAAGGAGATGGTGGAATTGTGGACGAAAAATACGGAATCAACAGAGAGACAGCTTTTGTATATCAAAAGTTGGTGGCTTCGTTTGAGAAAATGGCCTCTGGAAATAACGTGAATGAAATACCTTGCCCCCCTACCAATTCACCACCATTGATAGCAAGGGTAATGCATCACATAGGTAGTAGGTTGGTAGCTTTAATGCATGAGGTATCGAGTGGGGAGAGTCATACAAGTAATAGCCCTAAAACGAGGCATTATCACAGAAGATTGCAGCAAAAGCTATCTAACGCTTCCTCGACTACTACAGATGATGATAGTACTTCTGACACCAACTTGAAAGATACCTTAAGTGCCTTAGATGATAATTTTTCATACAGCGTTTTATCGAGAAGTAAATCTCATGATCTGCTTATGGGTGAAACTAAAACGTCCAATTCTACAGGTAGTGGTGATATTATAGTTGAAGAACGCGAAGCTAGTGACTGTGAAAGGTTCAGTTGGAGAGGAAGCTTCGAATCTGCTCTTTTAGCTACAGATTCTCGCAATCGGCTATCTATAATCGGATCTGAGGGTTCCGCTTCTGCGTCAGCATTAGCGATAGCAGCCAAACGTAGATCAGCCGGGGATCTAATTTTCAGTCATAAGAGCTTGAGTCGGGAACAGTTGGATAGGGTGAGAAGTTGTGGGAGTATTGGTGGTGCTAGTAGTGAAGATAAACTCTGGGTTTCTACGTCAACACGGCCGAACAGACGGAGATCTAGCGTTCCGGATGCATCGTGCGGTTCCGGTGGGTCAGCGGACGGGGAAGATGATGACGAAGAAGAAATAGGAACGGCTCTACCAAGAAATTTGCAAACAGGTGCTGGTACAACGAATTCTCTGCCCCGTCTGCCGACTAATACTCCTTCGTCCAGCATGCTGAAGGCTCAGAGTCATCACTTTCTTCCTCAAAATGCAAAGAGTGCGCGTTATAGACCACCAGGTTTTAATAGACTGCCAACGACAGTTCCCAAGCGTGCTGTGTCGGCTCCTGGTTTACAGCCTTCGCATCAACGGCGCGGAAGGAGATCTCAGCAGAATGTTCCTAGCGGTAAGTTTGATAAGGTTCTCGAGTATTTTCAACGCCTCTTCGAGGTCTTCAGTGTGATTTCGCGGCTGACAACGCTAAGCTTTCTTCTGATACATGCTCAGTATAAATTCTAATGCCAGATTGCGTTGTCTGCATCTTTAAATGTTGCAATACTACTTAAAACTATTACTATATGAAATTAGAAGTTTCATCCTTTTGTGTTGTCTTCAATGTTTTGTGAACTGTCATCATTATCTTCCTAAAGAGCTGCAGTGATATCAGATCCTCTTCATTAACTCATACTGACATCAAAGCGTATTTCATTCTGTTTCTAAAAAACAAGATCGTAAAATCTTTCTATAAAATGTTATCTCCGAAACTACTCATTCGATTTCAAGAATTCTTTCACCAGTATTTAGAATAGACCTTCAAGGTGGATATTGACTATATATTATCCCGAAATACTGGGATTTTTGCGACAACCAATTTAGCAACGCTGTCTTAACGGTAACAGAATGCTTTCTATAGAATAGTTGTTGAACTCAAAAAGGTCCATAAAAAGTCCACGATGGCATAACTATATGTTAAGGTTAATACAAAAATTGAATTCCACGCTGGAGGCGCCGTGGTCACATTTTTTCAAAATTTCAGTTTTGTATCAAATGAATGTTAACATTCACTAGTAGATGAAGAGATTGAAACCTATTTCGAGGTGTTCCACAGTAGCGAAAATGATCTAACGAAGCGGAAATCGATTACATTCAAACGTAGAAAATAATACATATTCGCTTTATCGCGCTATAATTAATTCCGTTTCGGTTCCAGTGATTCAAATGCAACATGCTCCTATCGAATCTCGTGGAAATTTTAATGGTTGAAAAGCGTATAACAAACACAATTATTCCTTTGTTCCCTGGGCTCGTTCGTCGTGACTTTATGCATATTTCGCTTCGGCATAACTCCGACATTACTATTGTGCATTGTTCGCCTACCAGCCAACTCTGCACATTCTTCAACCGCAAAATGACTGTCGTTCGAAAAAGGTCATAGGAGCTCTACCCAAGTCCGATTACACTTAGTGCGAAATAAGATACTTCGAAGATATTCGGTTTCGTTCTATCCCTTTTAATCGAATTATTGTTACTTTATCGTTCCAGTTGAAATACGATGGGGAATAGGTATATGAAAAAATATAGATACCTAATTAAAATGAAAGTGTGCATTAAGCGGAATCAGAGAGGTAGAAGAGATTTTGTATTTGGTGTAAACATTTTTTCATTAACTAAGATTGAATTCTCGCACATCACTTGATGAAACATCATAAAGAATAAAGTTTAAACTATAAAATAAAATACACTTGGCTTAAGTTTCACTATATAGAATATTTAGATACTGTATTTAGCAGTAAAGGATTGTCGACATGTTTCGAGTTATGAACTCATTATCAAGACTGACTACAGGAGAGTATTACATCTTATTTTATGAAACAGACAAAACCAAAGGTGATACCTGAAAATCGATTTGTTCGTTTACAAGGGGTAATTTACTATTATGGGCGGAACTTATTTCGAGAATTTCAAGAAGGTCAAGGCGCTTTCCTTTGTTACCTGAATGCAACAATAGGGTTTTGTTTAAATCCAAAAAAATGATTAAATTTTATACAATGTTCGGAGAAGCCAGTGGTATTTTTATTTTGTAAAATTGACTTTTTATGTTCTTCAACTCGAATGTTTATATTCCTTCTTGTTTGTCCATATAGAAAGCAGGTCATTCTTCGCAAAATATTTTGTAAACACCACTGTCTCCTCCGATGTTAGATTTTTTTTTATTATTGACCAAGAATGACTTCAAGTTTTTATAATTTGTACAAATTGTTTTAACGTTATTTTTCGATAGTCTGTTACAAATTTTGCTACTCAAATTCGGCACATAATTTATTGGGAAGTACTTTTGTTCTTCATTAATAATTTGCGTGGGGTATATTGAATGCAACAGATTCTTTACTCGTTTTTTCACGATGAGCTTATCGATAAGACTTTCATTGTAACCGTTATTGGTAGCTTATAATTTAATTGTATTAACTTCTGATTTAAAATCGTAGCACAGCGCTTTCCACGAATTTACTAATCATCATCAATGCTTACCTGCAAGTAAGTAATTGAAATGAAAAACTCTTTGAAAGTTTGAAAAATTCATGTTGAATGAATTGGAGGTTACTTACTTGTCAGGTGTACAAGAAGTCCATCGTATAAAGCTTCCAATAAGTGTGAACATTAGGTACAAACATTTTGAAATTTCCTTTCTCAAAACAATACTATAAAACAGTCTACAATAACTATGAAAGGGCAATCAGAATACTATGTAGTTTCTCAGTAATTTTGATGATTTAGAAACTAGAAATTAGTACTGGATGTGGAAATTAATTATAATATATATGCGAAATTCAGATTTTTAGGGTTATGTGGAGATGTGTAAAGTTGAAACAAATACTTTCCAAATTGAGCAGCAGGGTTGAAAATTTGAATGTGATTTCAATTGATTAAGGAATTAGGGAAGTATTTTTTTATGGTTCTTGAAGTTTTACTTACATCCACAGCTTCTGCAGGTTGTGTTGGAAAGTTTAAATTAAGTACATAGATTGAGTTAAAGTTGAGGCAAAATCCTTTGTGGATTTCAACCCTTTCTCAACTCCCGCTATTTCAATGCTGAGGGTTCATAATTTTTCCTAGTTTGAAAGATTTGCTCTTTTCAACAGCTCATCCATGACTTAGCGTGTTAAAGATGTAAAATGAGGGGAAAATATGATCTGTAATAAGCTTCTCAAGCTTTCTTTTCATTAAAAACATTTTTTTAATGTAAAGGTTAATTCCTGAAAATCATGATTTTCTATAAGAAAGCTTTGGATCTAAAGCATCACACGTGCCAATAAATGGATTGGGAAAACATAATAAGCGATACGCCCCCTACCGGTGTCGAATATGACTAGAGCATGGGAGATAGATTGCTTTGTTTACATCTGTTTACGTGTATTTTATATGAGAAGTTGTTGAGTTTTAATTATAATTTGGATCGTTTACAAACGTTCAGAAGAGATGAATCACTATTGTTGTGTATTCTATTGTGGCAAAAAAAATATAGCTTACATACCTTTCCGAAAGCTGGACAATTCAAAGTTGCATTCCAAAGTTGGGAAACAAGGAAATGATGGACAGAAGAAAGGTGTGGATTCATAACTTGAAGATTGAAAAAAAATGTCTGAACATAAGAGAGTTGTTCTTTACAGTTTACTGAAAATAATTATTTTCCCTGCAGTAAGTTTGTGGATTTTTTCATATAGAATTATTCCAACTAATGATGTGCAAGTTTCAGCTAACCGAAAACGTATAGTTTTTGAAGTCCAATGCTATTCCAACGAAAAATCTTCCACTTTTATCGGAATCTGAACCTGGGCCATCATCCAGAGAATCTAGATTATTGTATTTTCTTTCATGTAACAACCAGAGATACTATCAAAATAATAATAACAAATGATTTATTTGCACAACCAAAATAACAGTTTATCATACATCAAGAATAATAAGAAATAAATCTTGACTCTATAGCTAGGTAAAAACTAAAATATTCAATTATATAATCAGGAAAACAGAGATTCTATCAAAAAAATCAGACTCTCAGAAGTCCACCGTACTTTTAGGATAGCTGTTATACGTCAGGAAAATTCAAAAAATATAATAACTCATTACGTTCAAACCATTCAAGCAGAGTATTCATATTAATTCTTCTTTTATTTCATGTTGTTTCTTTCAGTTTTGCTGGTAAGTACTTAGTTTTGTCCATTATACTCAAAAATTCTTCAGTTCATAATGAAAGTAGACATGTCAGAGATGTTTTCTTGAAATTTTTGAAAGTTTTTTTATTTTTTAAATAAATAGGTGTTTTATCATACGGCCTTTTCATGAGGTATACATAGTTCCTTCAACCAATTAATTTATTCGTCCTCTACTTTATTTTGTTATTGATTTTCATGTTCAATGGTAAAAACTCAGTGTAAATTTCAACTTGATGTAGGTAGGTTATCTACTGTTGAACAGAGATAATATTGTCCTCAATCGAAACACAATGAACCACTAGAAAATACGAAGTCCAAAAAAACACAAATTACGAAGTTAAACGTTAGAAAACTCCAAATGAAATGAGCGTAAACAAACAGCTAATCTCCCATGCTCTAGTACCGATATTAGCCGTTCCGGCGCTACGATCTTAATTTCGGACGCCAATAAAAACATATTATGTTAAAAGAATATATACAATAAACTCAAAGTAATGATTGCATAAATTTGATATATTTTTTCAACGTCATATAAAGTAAACATTATTTAAGTGAAATACATAAAACTATAATCGAGTTTCTCCACTCGTAAATTGAACTTTATTGATTTTAATTTGAATTTTAACTAGTGAATATCAAGCAATAATCCCATTGTTGAAGAAGGTTATGAGTCATATTTATTTACAAACAATTTAATATTATTTTCGAGAGGATTTTATCCTTGCGGTGAATTCACCTTCAAATACGCTTGTTTCACGTTTTACGTAAGGTATAACGAAAACGTTTATATGGGATTTCTCTGTTTCTTCACGTTTCGGTAGACGACAACCGGTATTTTAAGAAATCACAGAATTTATCATCGGAATATTGAAAATTTAATCGATGGTTTTCGAAGGAGCGTTCATAAATAAAGAGTTATAATGTTGAGTTTTTTATGTATTCTGGGTGCAATAAAAAAGGTGCAATCATATGTTAAATGATAAAAGTAGACACTTACTATACAATAGTTTCATAAAACCTCACATAAGGTATTTATTAGTGTGTTATAGAAATGCGAATACTTGTTCATTACAGAAATTACAAAGACTGCAAAACAAGTCAATAAAAACTAAATTTGCTATAAATCACTATACATCCAGTGAAAACCTATACAAACAATACCCATTTTTAAAAATTGAAGATTTAAAGACTTTGGAGCAGGCTAAATTAATATACAAAATCAAAAATAAACTAATAAAAACTAATGTTGAACAACTAAATAAGGACATTCATAACCATAACTTGAGAACCAGAAATAACTTGAGATTTAGATATTTAAGGACAAAAAAAGCACAGGACTCTACTATATTCAGATGTATCCAAACTTATAACAGGCTGCCTGAAACATTATTTGTTGGTAAAGAAGAAGTTGTGAGACATAACCTTAAAAGATATATTAAAAACATAGACTGAATCTTTAATATTATTTTATTATATTGTTACATAGAAATTTTCTTATGATTTTGTTATGTTTTATATAAATTTATTCTATGGCCTCGGTGCCAGTATTTTTTGTATAGGTACTGATTAGAGGTCTGAAATAAAACTATTAAAAAAAAAAAGAAAATGTGTTACATCTTAGCTGGTATGTGGCACTTGATGTGACTAGTTTCTTGAATACGATGGAAATTAATAGGAAGTATTTTAATTCATTCAATTTACTAAATAATGATTTTTTTTTGGTAAGGCCTACATTCCCGTATGCTACAGCGTGTTAGGGAGCACGGTAAAGAAACCACAATAGTCAACTTTTCGTTCTGATAATAACTTGAACAGCATGACACATTGCTTGTAGCTTTTCCTATTAACTTGTGAAATAATAACTTAATAGCCGACTGTAGTATTTTGGCGACTACAGTACGACTTGATGAAAGAGTATTTATTTTTCACTTGTATATTATTTGTTGATTTTACCTTAGATAGATACGGTTGCTATAAATACACTCATTATGCCTTAGGGCGTTATGAGCGGGTCTTATGGGTCATAACGCCAGCTCATTGTACGAGGACAACTGAAGCAACTTCCATTGATTAAATACTTCATAATCCTTGTCGTATACGACTCTGGATTTCTCCGGCAATGAATTATTCGCAGCTTTGGCTGCATTTTCTATGATTTTCTTGGGTAAATTCATTTTCATTTCCATTATTTCTACACAAAGAAAGCAGCAATGACATTCACTAAATATGATGACAAAAATATTCACAAACGTCCAAATATCAATAAATGACATGCCTACTATAAGAAGGAAAATGGAAAGTATAGGAGCAATGAACCGATTTTAAAATCGATTTTTCATTATAATAAAATAATTTTTTCGTGAAAAATAAAATCTTGTATGCATCACGTGCGTTACTATAGATTCTAACGCCTGATGGGCGTTAAGATCTATATAACGCACTTGGTACATAAATAACTATTTCATCAGTAACATTCATAGATCATGGTGAAAGAACTACTCAAATAGATGCATGAAGCAGACGTTGGGGCATGAGTTTTCAGTTATGCCTATTAATCAGTAATTTTTGATCAAACGAATACTCAAATGAAAGGAATATTCAAATCAAAGGTTATTTCAAATACGAGAAAGAGGTTTCTCAGTCAAAATTTATTTTTCTCGGCAGTTCTTTTCATTCAACTGATAATTCCAGATAACATCCAGATGTATTATCGTTCTTGACCTTCAATCACTGGTTCATAGATACATATGAAGCTTTGGTTCCAGTAACACTTCCTTTGGTGTAGTTGCAAAGCTCTTGGTGAAGTTGTAATGCTCTTGGTGAAGTTGCAAGCCCGATAGTGTAGTTGCAAGCATCTTGCTGTAGTTGAACACCTCCTACATCACCTACAAGATTAACTACCTCTCGTGCCCTTTCACAGGCACAGTCTCTCTTACATTCTCAAGAATCATTTCATATATAGGACATATTCAACTAAAATGACCAATTTACAATTTGACAGAAATAACGTCAATTTAGGTAGGCTTAACTAACAGCGGGATTGTAGGGAAACATATGAGGAACCTCTGTGACCAAGTTTAATCAAAGAAAATCAAAGTCTTTGGGCTGGGCCTTGATGAAATTCACAGCACTTGCCTGAAGAGTATATATAAAAGTAGGTTTAGGGACCGTAGTAAAGGCCCAAATGACCTGCTGGCCAATCGCACCAATTTCCGTCCATCTTAAAGCCATGCTTGATTTAGCGACAATAAAAACTCTATGATTAAGTATCACCATCTAGGCGTTTCGTCCAAGCTACAGAAAAAAGGACCATTTGAAGGGCTCTCCTGCCCCATGGAAGGATCAGACCACCAAGTGTGGTCATTAGAAAGGTCCTGATCAGAGGACATTCCGATATGTTCTCCGTTAATACGTTAGCCATTAAAAAATGGAATGTAGGAGAAATCACTTTCACAAATTTCAATGCAATCTTCCAGTTCAAAAAATTATTTTTCTGGAACACTTCCAAGTCTGGTTGTCTTTATATTTTAATATAAGAAGAAAACTATGATAATATTCTTTTTCCGCAAACGTCGAAAAATGACGACTTTTTCAACCTCAGTTCTCAATGTTGAAGTTTGATTTCACAGACGTACTTTTTTTTTACTTTTTTGTCCGGCCGTGATCGTACAAAAAATTACACTTTTTTTTGTACTCTGACGTCAATATCAAGAACGTCGGGCGGCGTACATTGGGTTCCGAATCCGACACAATGTAATCTGTAAGAAAAATTTTATATATTTTCATACAAGTCATTTCTTAATACTCGGGTACTTACCAAAAAGCGCACTGTCCTATAATTAATAATAATAATAATAATAATATTTATTCACACACCAGTATGGTACAAATACAAGTAAATAAAAAACAAAGATCAGTTGTGAATAAATAAAAACTCGATAAGTGTAAACACTTGTTTCGAGAGGTAATAGAAACAAACAATGAAACAACAAAGAGATCACCAAAAACACACAAACATGAAAATTCCACTGAAGGATTCAACTATAAATTCGAGTATAAAATGTAGAACATAGAATCATACATCCATACATCTGAATATACGCGCATACACACATAATATACACATAAATTATATAAAAATTAGAAGCTTATATTACACCATAGAAAAGGATAAAAAGTATCAGTCATCAAAGGATAAAAAGTATCAGTCATCAAAGTATAAAAAATATCAAGATAACAGAATTAACAAAAACAAGTAAAGATGAGAAAAAAGCATCTAAAAAACAACAAGCGAACATTGAGAATACTTTTCTTTGTATAGTGTTGAGTTAATATAAATCTAATCAAATATTCGCTGAAGTTCAATTCTCTTACTTCGAAGTATGTGCCTCCTCTGTTCTAGTTTAAAGCGATTAATATTTTCTATCGATTTTAATCTTTGAGGTATACTATTATGAAGTTTTGGAGCAAAGTACGAGTATTATCTTTGAGACGCGACCCTAATCATCAGGGGTGTAACATAGTTGTTTCTTTGGCGAGTGTTGTATTGATGGGAGGGAAGCAATGCTGTATGCTTATTCGCATGATATCTGATACCAGAGCAGAGAAAATACAACTGTCTTATGTCCAGAATTTGAGTCTCAGTGTAGAGAAGATCAGAAGAATACCTATTAGTTTTTGAAAATATCAATTTAAGGAAACGTCTCTGCATGATGGTAGATAAGTGACTTTGAATGTTTCTGACAATTATTTTGTTGAATTGTCAAATTTGTGTTGCATTGACACCTACAAAACCAGTGAGCAAAGCAATCTAGTTTTACGTTTTTTTTACATCTAATCCTTTTTAAAAATATCATCTTAATTCTATCGTTTGAATACCGTTTGCAGAAAAAATTGACATCCGACAAACATTTAGTCTCGCCACACAAAGTATCACTTTTACTCCTAATAAAAAATATACTATTTTCTGAAGACGACTCCTAATCGAGATTTTAAGTTGATATTCACTACATATAAGAATATCAAACTGGAAAATTGATTCGGTAGACCTTAGTTCGATTATCTCATCTGTTGGAAGGAGGAAAATAAAATATTATGAAAACACCGCCTCAAGCGTTC
>JARQZK010002168.1:447500-470000 GCA_030704885.1 Cynegetis impunctata | reverse complement strand
TACTGAAAAATATAACACTGCGATTGCAATTTCGGTCACTAGACCATCATTGGGCAGATTGAGTTAAAAACTGAATACATATAATTATAGATTTGCGCTTACGGGTTGGAAAGAATTATTGGAGGTACCTAAATAGACAAGAGGAACATATTTCAAGAAAGGCTTATCGGAGTGCATTTCCCAAATTGGTACAATAAAATGTTCTTAGAAAAATCATTATTGTTTGAATACACTAAATATAGGAAAACATATCAAGCCAATCTGGTCGTTCAGCACGATATCTTTTGCATTATGATTGAGTTTAAAAATTTCTAAAGATTCTAAGAAGTTTAGTTTGGTTAATTTCGGTAATTTGGAAGTTATCTATTTGTGGAAACAGAGAGTGGTTTTCACGGAAATGATTTGAAAACGTTGAATCCGTTTTATTTTTCAAAAAAAGTTGTTCTTCAAATCTTGTCTTGATCGATCGACCAGTCTGACCTATGTAGGTCAATTGGGAATGCCATATTCAAATAATATCCTTTGTTAAATTATCTAGTTTTCCACAGAATATCTTTTCATTATCATAACATCTGAAAATATGATGTCCAATTTCACCAACTAATTCCTAAAGTTAGGCAATACTTAAATCGGATTTAGGAATTCTTTAGTGCAATTTACGTTTCACCACGCGTTAAGTAATGCCTAAGGAAGATAGGAAATAGCTAACGTTAGGTCTGCCTAGAGCAGGAATTTCCAACCAGGGGGGCACGCCCCCCTAGGGAGGCGTAGAGAAATGTTAGGGGGGCGTTAGGGGAGAAGTTCAAGAATTTCTAGAAATTAAGGCTGATTCGACCATGAAAGATGACTTTCATCTCTTGACATTAGAAAAATTTTGGATCAAACGATCGTTGTTAATCCGAAAGTTGCTTCTTTTGCTTTAAAAATACTTACGATTTTCGTCCACTTATTTATGCGAGGCAGGTTTTTCAGCTCTAGTTTTAATAAAAACTAAGCAGCGAAATCGCCTTGCCGTCGATAGCGATTTAACCATAGCTTTAGCAACGACTGAACCCAGAATCGACCAACTCTTACAGAGCATGCAAGCTCAAGTATCTGTTTAGCTAGTACTTCAAAAGATTTTATTTATTTGTTTTAAAATTACTTTAAATTAAAAGTTGTTTAAAAATAATCTAATTATAAAAATATAAAAGAAAGTGAAAGATAAAAAAAACTATTCTAGCAATTAATGATGCATGGTAGGCCAGTGCAGATAATTTTAAAAAAAGTTACAGGATGAAACCCATCTGAAAAAGAAGAAAATATAATAAAAATAACAGGAAAAATAAATTTCGGGTGATTTGAGGTCGGGAAGTGGGAGGATGTGGGCTTTGTAGGTTTAAAACGGGTTTATCACGATTCTGCAAAAAATCCAATGTGCTGATTACAGTGCAATTGTGACATAAAAACGAACACTTTCACCAAGATTCATGAAAACCCGATTTGTTTTGTGTGAGAAAAAAATAAAAAACCCAAAATGTCGGTTATTTAGATTTTTGTAAAAGTACTTAATGATTCAAATGTATTTTTTCGTTCATTATCCTTAATAAATATATTGTATCTGTATTTAACCTATTTAAAATACCTAAAAATAAATAATTTAATTAATAAATAAAATGTGCTTTCCTTATTTTTGTTGAAACTTACCTAAGGGGGGCATGACAATATTATTTTTAGCTAGGGGAGGCTTGGCGAAATGAAGGTTGGGAAAGCCTGGCCTATAGTATTTAGGAGATGCTTAACCTCAAATTAATATAAAATTATTATATTTCTATTTAAAATAAAAACACTTGGCTTTAAGTTTCACAAATATATTGAATAAAAATTAACAATTACATTAGTCAACTAGTTTCGGGTTATGGGCCCATTATCAAGACTGAACAGAAAAATACTTAACACGCTCATTTATAATATTGATTGTAGTAGAGGGGAAATTTGGTATTCAACTTGTTCATTTACGATGGGGTAATTCCTCTTAATGGCACTACTAATTTCTAAAATTTCCAACAGGTTAAGACGTTTTACAGATACGCTAATACACAATGATAGCAGTCAACCAATTAAAATTAAATTAAGTGCATTTCACTCATTCATACATAGACTTTTTGCCATTCCTCTTTCTGAAGAAAATTTCACTAAAGAAGTTAATATTTTAAAATTATTAGCAATAAATAACGGCTATAAAGACATCTTGATTGATCAAATGATAAAGAAAAAACGACATAAGAATATTCTAAATTCAATTTATCCCTCACCAGTAATAAAAAGCGAACAAAAATATCATTTAATAAACTATATTCCAGGAATTAGTAATAAAATCATCAACAGATTATCACAAAACGGTATTAAAAGCATATGTACAAATAAACGTAATTTAAAGTCACTCTTAGTCAATAACAAGGATAGGAACAATATTGGAGAAAACAGTGGTGTTTACAAAATCTTTTGTAATGAATGCCCATCCTTTTATATCGGACAAACAGGCAGAAAAATCAACACTCGCGTAGAAGAACATAAAAAGTCAATTTTGTTTAGCAAAAACACCACTGGTTTCTCAGAGCATTGTATAAAATTTAACCATTTCATCGACTTCGAGAAAACGATATGCCTCCACCCAGGTAAAAAGGGCAAACGTCTTGACCTGTTGGAAATTTTAGAAATTAGTAGTGCCATTAAGAGGAATTACCCCATCGTAAATGAACAAGTTGAATACCAAATTTCCCCTCTACTACAATCAATATTATAAATGAGCGTGTTAAGTATTTTTCTGTTCAGTCTTGATAATGGGCCCATAACCCGAAACTAGTTGACTAATGTAATTGTTAATTTTTATTCAATATATTTGTGAAACTTAAAGCCAAGTGTTTTTATTTTAAATATCAGTATTTAATCATGTTTCACCAAGTGATAAGCGAAACTTCAATATTAGTTATTATATTTCTATCATTTTTTCTCTTCTTACTATCATTTGTCAAATTTACAGTCTAGTATAAAACAGTGGTACCAATTATATGTACAAAACTTTCCAAATCGAGTTTTCAACAAGGTATTTCTCAACTAAGAATTTCTTAGGTTGGTGAAATCCGATTTAGGTGAGTATCGGATTTAGGTATTTCCTAGCGTAGGAATTACTTAATTAGGAACTTCCTTACATCTCGTTGGAGAAATCGGGCATGAGAGTCCTATAATAGAAAAGAGGTAAATTTGAACAACGACAAGAAACTTACTAACTTGAGGTTGCAAGCATGAAGACTTCGCAGTGAAAAACCTTCACTGACAAACTGTAAGAAGACATAGAGAATATAAAACAAAATACAGAATAAAGTATAAACTTTAAAATAAAAATACTTGGCTTATGATTCACAATATAAAAAATCTTCAGATACTGTTTTCAGCAGTAGCGAAAAGTCGACATGTTTCGAGTTATGAACTCATTATCAAGACTGACTACAGGAGAGTATTGCATCGTAATTTATAAAACAGACAAAAGCAAAGGTGATACCTGAAAATCAATTTGTTCGTTTACAAGGGGTAATTGACTATTATGGGCGGAACTTATTTCGAGAATTTCGAGAAGGTCAAGGCGTTTACCCTTGTTACCTGAATGTAACAATTTGGTTTTGTTGAAATCCAGGAAGTGATTGAATTTTATACAATGTTCAGAGAAGCCAGTGGTATTTTTGTTTTGTAAAATTGACTTTTTATGTTCTTCAACACGAATATTTATATTCCTTCCTGTCTGTCCAATATAGAAAGCAGGACATTCGTCGCAAAATATTTTGTAAATACCACTGTTTTCTCCGATGTTAGATTTTTCTTTATTATTGACCAAGAATGACTTCAAGTTTCTTTTATTTGTACAGATTGTTTTAACGTTATTTTTCGATAGTCTGTTACAAATTTTGCTACTCAAATTAGGCACATAATTAATTGGGAAGTATTTTTGTTCTTCATTAATAGTTTGCGTGGGGTATATTGAATGCCACAGATGCTTTATTCGTTTTTTCACAATGAGCTTGTCGATAAGACTTTCATTGTAACCGTTATTGATGGCTAATAATTTACAATGAAAGTCTTATCGACAAGCTCATTGGGAAAAAACGAATAAAGTATCTGTTGCATTCAATATACCCCACACAAACTATTAATGAAGAACAAAAATACTTCCCAATAAATTATGTGCCTAATTTGAGTAGCAAAATTTGTAACAGACTATCGAAAAATAACGTTAAAACAATTTGTACAAATAAAAGAAACTTGTAGTCATTCTTGGTAAATAATAAAGAAAAATCTAACATCGGAGAAAACAGAGGTATTTACAAAATATTTTGCGACGAATGTCATGCTTTCTATATTGGACAGACAGGAAGGAATATAAATATTCGTGTTGAAGAACATAAAAAGTCAATTTTA
This sequence comes from Cynegetis impunctata, assembly GCA_030704885.1. NCBI lineage: Eukaryota > Metazoa > Arthropoda > Insecta > Coleoptera > Coccinellidae > Cynegetis > Cynegetis impunctata. The sequence goes on along the minus strand of JARQZK010002168.1, from coordinate 465,548 downwards.
CAAAACAAAAATACCACTGGCTTCTCTGAACATTGTATAAAATTCAATCACTTGCTGGATTTCAACAAAACCAAATTGTTACATTCAGGTAACAAGGGTAAACGCCTTGACCTTCTCGAAATTCTCGAAATAAGTTCCGCCCATAATAGTCAATTACCCCTTGTAAACGAACAAATTGATTTTCAGGTATCACCTTTGCTTTTGTCTGTTTTATAAAAAAAGATGTAATACTCTCCTGTAGTCAGTCTTGATAATGAGTTCATAACTCGAAACATGTCGACTTTTCGCTACTGCTAAATACAGTATCTAAATATTTTTTATATTGTGAAACATAAGCCAAGTGTTTTTATTTTAAAGTTTATACTTTATTCTTTATGATGTTTCACCAAGTGATGTGCGAGAATTCAATCTCAGTTATTAAACAAAATACATATTAAAATGGAAAGACATTTTCTCTTTCATCCATGTACATTTAATTTACGCCGTTGGTGATCAAACAAATATGGCAAACATCGACAGCCATACCACATTTGTTTGATCTCCAATGGAATTTAATGTAAATGAATAGAAGGAAAAATATTTTTTCATTTTAATATTGTAATTTTTTTTCAATTTTCGATGTCTTTTTACGTTTTGTCAATATAGATTATTCACTGTGTAGTGCATGCAATTTTTATGCTGGCAACCTCAAGTTGGTAAGTTTAATGTCATTATACAAATTTACCCGTTTGCTACAATAGGATTTTTGGTTTTTCAGATGTCTTGATAATGAAAATAAATTATTTCTAAAGCTCGACAATCTAACAAAGAGTATGAATTGAAGATGGCTAAACCCAATTGACTGCAGCCCCAAATTAAATACTTTCTCTGTTGCTACCTAAACTCAAATTATCAACTAGTTTTGATTTTGCATGAAATTTAGGTGAAAATTAGTTTATCAATTCCAGCTATTGTAGCAGGAGCTTCTCTTATGATCTAAGTGAAATTACAAGAAGTGAATTATTCCTTATTAATCCAATGTAACCTTTGAACAAAATGAGTTGATCATTTTCTTCACGTGAAATGATTACTAATTTTGCTACTGGTTTATATAGATCATTTTAGGATGACGTCACAACTGTCAAAACAAATCCGCCATGTTCACTTGGCGGGCAGACAAACATTTCGGCCTATGCTTACAGTGTAAAAGTCGTTACGGAGTTTGCAATATATTATTAAAATGCCAATGTTTTGTTGTGTTGTTAAGTGTTCAATGAGATCGGAAAGAGACCAAGTTCGATTCTTCAGGATTCCCACCGCGCTGAAAAACCGTGGAGACTATTTAAATGCCTTGTCAAAACAACGACGTGACTTATGGGTTAGGGCTTTAAAAAGGGGTCCTCTAAGCGAAAGTATGCTGAGAAATGCTAGAATTTGTTCAAGACATTTCCTATTGGGTGAGTATTTTGATTATAATTGAGTTTGGTTCCTTGATTTTTCAAAATAATATCCTAAAAAAAGGTACAAAAAGAACAACAAAACAATGATGCTAAAAGCTTAATGAAAGTAATGCTCTTATATATTTAGGACAACCAGCCCTACTAGAGAGAATAAGAATAACCCAGATTGGGTACCACTCAAAACATGGGATACTTATATAGTTGGTGAAAAAAAAGATGTAGCGTCCCTGAATCGACACAAAAGAAAGTACAGTGAGTCAGATGAAACGATTCAAAAAGATTAGTAAGTGGTTATTTATGTTACATGTGATCAAATAACACATATTCTTGTGTTCAGGATTTATCACAATAAGCGTGCCAAAGATTGAAAATAGTTAATTCAATTGTTTAGAGTAAGGTCGACTTCTAAATTTATGATCACTTTGTATTTTCTTGGAATAATAAAGCTATTTAAAAACAGATATTGCTTATTTTCCACCCTATGTAATGTTGTTGACAAATTAAAAAACAGTTAATGCTAAAATTATTTATTCATTTTCGACAACAAACTAAAATGATTTAAACACAGTCAATGACTTTCGTAGAAGCTACAGGCCACTGTGCAAGCCTTTGTGTGCAGGAAACAGATTCATTTTCGTTTTCAGCTGGACAAGCTTGTAAACAAAACAACAATGCTGTCAACATTACTACAAACCTGCCATACATGTGCCAATGTTCACTGGAAACCAACCCCATCTGATAACGGGATTAGCCAAACCTTGCTTTTTTGAGAAAGTCTAATCCTGTAACAATGAGAAAGTTATTGATGAAAAATATAATAGTGAAATATAACAATTTAGAAATAATAAAATTGTTTGCTATGCCTACCTTCCAAACAACAATGTAGGCAATATCATTCATTTGTCGAGCCAAAAACATCTTGGACATACCCAGACTCATAATATTTGTAGGCCAATAAAGATTTGTAGGTTTTTAGCTGCTGTCCAGTGTAGAAGCTATGACTAAGGATTATATAATTTACCAAATCCATCAAAGATACTGAAGGGATTACTTCCAGATCCTTGGACAACTGACTTCTCCAAGTGAATATGGGTCTATATCGTCTATTATCTCCAATTTCTTGTCGTAGCGGGCTTTCACATCATCGATAAGAGTTAAATAATATTCACTACGAGACATAACTCAAGAATTTGTTGAATTTTCATTCTAAAATACTATAAAACTCAAAAAAACAAACAAATACATCTATCAATAACGAGTATCAAATGACAGTAATGACACAATAAAGTTTGTCTGCCCGCCAAGTGAACATAGAGGACCTGTCAAAGTCACGTGACCTAAAATGATCTATTGAGTAACCGTCGCGTCATAGAGCAAGGCTTTCTATTACGAAAATTTATCACGGATCTATGATTGTTCTCAGGCTCGTACTCGTAGTTCTTGAATTATATAATTCATAGTTGCTTTTAACTTGAAAGAACAACAGGTAAAAATAAACACTTTCGCAGTTGAAAGTATTGTACATAATGTTCAATTCAATTTTTCTGAAAGAAAATACTTTTTTATAATTGGGACAGCGAAATTCCAACTTAAAATAGGAGTTTTTAAAAATATCATGAGTTATTTGTAGAGATACCTATATAGTGACTCAAAATTGATAATGTGAAACCAATTCTGATAATTTTTTGATGTGGATTGTACGTCGTTGCAGTTATTTAAAATTTACAGTTAGTTTAAAATTTACAGTAATTTTCAGAGTAATTATTCCTCAAGGATTGAGCCATTCATCTTTTTTGAATTTGCTATATGAAATTGTTCTTGAGACAGAACAAAACTATCCTAATTCGATTAAATTTAGTCAAAATTGTGGAAATTTAAAACTGGTGGAAAGTGCATGAGTGAAAATCTTTCAAACAAAAGCGTAAATGGAACTGAAAAAACTGAACGTGGGTTAAGTTAATACTTTGAAATATATAACAGTAGGTATATCGAAACAATAGTTAATAACAACAATTTAGACGTTCAATTAGACAAAAAATTATTATTTTTATTTTTTTCAATTTTTTTAAAATTTAATTTCACCGAAACGTGCTTCATGTATATTTTGTTTAATAAATGTGTGAATTGTTGATATTAAATATTGGTTTAATATTTTTATTAATTTACATCAAGTATCGTCATTATCAATCCAAAATATATAACAGCATTGAAATTTTTATACAAAGTCAACAATTTGTTGATAAATATGGCCAAATTGAAAGTTGCTGTAGAAAATGAAATAAGTAATCGAATAATCTTATATGACATTGTACATTGAGCATTACAACCTCAATTCTGTTAGATCTAGTTCCAATTGTGAATTTATATCGGTCAATTGAATTCAATTCAGTAATTGTTCACGATGATTTTGTTTGTATATTTCATACATAAGTTGCTCTTCTCTTTCAGTTTAGTATGATAGATATTTATCGCAGTTATTTAATTGAATTCGGACGTATTGAACAGTGAAGGATTCAAGTATGGAATATTTGATAAAAGAGAGAGATATTTATTCCACAAAATCACAATATACAGAACAAAGCATATAGAAATTCAATAAAATACACAGTGACTTTAGCCTAAGCGTTGGAAATAACAAAAAAAAGAGAAAAAAAAGTTTTAGTTAAAATTCGTCAGAAAGAATTCTGAGATATAAAAAACATACTGATATAGAAGTTGTTTAATTTTTCTTTTAAATTTTTTGTTTGTTAGATTTTTCAGATCCGAAGGTAAATGGTTGTATACTTTAATACCCCAATATAAAGGGCCATTTCGAGTGCGACCATATTTATAGTTTGGAGGTATTATGTCTTGTTTTCGCGTGGGATATTTATGTCTGTCATTTGGGGTAGGAAGTTCATTTTGATGTTTGTGAATTAATAAAGAAATTTTGTAAACATAAGTATTTGTCATGGTCATTATTCCATTTTCTTTAAAAAATGGTCTACAAGAAGTTCTAGATTTAAAGTTGAAAAGTGCTCTAATTGCTCTCTTTTGAGCCATGAATACGGAGCCTGCGGATACCGCCGTCCCCCAAAATTCAATACCATATTGCATTATGCTATGAAACTGAGCGAAATACGCCGTTTTTGCTACAAATATGTTAGTATGTTGTTTTATTGCTCGCAATGCAAATACATATTTGCTAAGAGATTTATTTAGTTGATTTATATGGAAGTTCCAGTCAAGCTTGTTATCAATGTGTATGCCTAAGAATTTTATGTTGTGAGAAGAGGTGATAGTTTGTTGACCTATATTTATATCAACCACGTCAGAGTCTCGATACAGGTTAAAAGATATATTTTGAGTTTTGCCGATGTTCAATGCTAGTCTGTTAGCGAGAAACCAATCCGATACGCCTTGCATGACGGTAGTAGAAGAAAGTAATAAAGAATCTTTGTTTATTCCGCTGACGATTATACTGGTATCATCGGCAAAAAGAGAAAAATAAGCATTGGGAAAATTTACAACCAAGTCATTGATATATATAAGAAACAATGTTGGTCCCAAGATAGACCCTTGAGGAACTCCGCATTGAACATCGACGCAACTCGAGTAGTATTGATCTCACCTGTTATTGACGGTATGATTAATTCGTACGCACATTTTACGGTTCGACAAGTAAGACCCGAACCAATCCTGCTATAAGTGGAAAATAGGAAAATGTTAGTTGATAATTATAATTAACGGTGTAATTTGATAATTATATCGCTAAGTGTTTTTCGTAACAATTCCATAAATTACATCACACGTTGAGGAGGAGAAAAGGAGAAAACCTGAAAATGTTTTTTCATAAACAAAATTTCATATAAAAGCAACAATAGCATTGGAAAATTGATTAAAAACAACAAATCAAAAATTCATAGAGATGAACGTACTGGTGTTTATAGACTCCACTGTAACGATTGTGAAAAATTCTATATAGGACGTACAATTAGAAATTTCAAAACTCGAATACACGAACACCAACGTAGAGGTATTAAGCAGAAAACTGACTCTAATTATGCGTGCCATCTTATTCAAGAAAACCATACCTTTAATCACAATTATAATATTTTACAATTAGAAAATAGTATCCATAAAACCAACTGTTGGGAATCCCTATACATCAATAAATATAAAAATAACGGAAACTAGTTAACGACTAGATTGAAGTAAACCCTTCTCCTCTTCTTAATCTATTCAATGTACCTACTAATAGCTCTGAATGAATCGCTTATTGTTATTTAGTTTCTCTAGGAACCCCTCTGTTATATTAAATTTTCATATAAATAGATTGTTTTGTAATACCATAGTTTAGTACGAGATGAAGTCAATGTTATGACGAAACGCGTTTACTCAATAGATTTTTATTTCAACCTGTGAAAAATTAGTTTTTTATTTCTTTATAAAGTTATAGAAAAGGAGTTGTCATTCATATTAAATAAAGAAAACACAAACTTTGCAAAACACTTTCTAGATTCAGGTCATAGATATCCAGAATATTCTACATAAAGTGAACAAGAAAATTCTTCAATAATTTGAAAAATTATCAAACAACCTTCCAATGGAACAGGTCATATGTATTCCACGACGAGAATTCTACATTCACAATCCAATGGTGAATTATAGTAATCGTCAATGCAACGAACAATCGTATGCAAAATCTGCATACAGCTGTTTCGATCTTATTAGATCTCAGCAGTGCAGCTTATTTGACTCGGAATGAATTAACAAATTTCTAATTGTTCCTCAATACAATTTGCTTTCGGAAGTATGTAACGTGTAAATTCTCCACTTAACCGCTACTACCGAACTATGCATTCAAATACCGTGATTCCTCGCTATAAAACGCCTGAATGACCTGCATACAAGAGAGTATGGAGATAGCGTGGGATTTCCACGTGAAACACGTAATATCGGTCCTTTTAGCCAAATAACTATTGCAGAAGAAACATCGTTAATTATTAGAATTATATTCAATATCTATTGAACGTTTATTCAACATAGTAAAGTTATTAAGTATCTGTGGCGTCTGATAGACGCCACCTTGGCTAGAGCTAAAAGCCACCTTTGGAGATTAGAAAACCACCTTATCTGGAATTTAAAGAACCACCTTATCTGGGGCTAATATCCACATTGGAAACCACAGCTGAACCAGGGCAGAAGTCAAGAGTACAATCCACCTAAAGAATCTCAAACGTCGATGGAAAAATATATATAAAAACAAAAAGATAAGTCTTATGTAAAAGAAAACAGTAAATACCTTCATTTTACTTTGTTATTATTACTGTGAACAAATCAGAACCCTTATATATTTAACCAATCTCCCTGCTAGCTTGGGCATAAATATCTTTCAAAAGGGAGGTTGGTTACAAGTACTATCTGGATAACAACCCAGAGCGTCCTCCACCAAGGATATTGGAAACCAAGAACTCACTGCTTAGATCGAAAATGCAGAATGCCGTCGAGAAAACAAATATTTCCTGACATGAAATGTCTAATCTGCAACTACTATGAACATAATCATTAGGCCAAGCTACAGAGATTTTGAGTGAGCATTTTGTGCAAAAAGTGTTAAAAGAAAACCAGCTCCGCCATTGTTTGTCAAATAGTTCCACATGATATAGTGATATGTTTTTCACTCGACTTTATTATTTATATCTTTGTTATTAACAATTTTATGCAAAAATTTCTTTTAGGTTTTTTGCTTATAAAATTGAAACTATCAGAGTAATCGTGATAGTGTCAATAGACTTATTGTAGAAAATGAAAAGACGAAAAAAATGAGAGGTCGGACGACTCGATCAGACCCTCAGTCTAAGGGAAAATTGGAAAAAACCGGCCAAAATGCAGTTTTTTCAAAAGTTCATAACTCGGTTATTTTTTGAGTTGTAGCGTAGATCCTCCGGTTAGTATTATTTATCAATATAAAATTTATTTGTGCGAAGAGCAGGAACTGTCCGATGATTAGTTTTTGATCTGTGGCCATTTGAATATTTTACTATGCAATTTTCCAGCAGACCTGAATGCGACAGGTATAGTCCGATTTCAATTTACAAAAAAGATTTTAAAAGTAGAATTCTTATAGTCCAAAACGTTCATCTTGGTTTTACATGAAAACGCTGAGAAATATGTTAAAAATAAAGCTGAACATGACGAAAAAGGGTCGAGCGCGTGAGAATAGTTGAAGAGTGGGGGTAGAGCAGCAGGCAAGGATAAGCATGACATTAGAAAGCGTCGGCATTTTGAACATGACGGTTATTTCTCGGCCGTTTTTCGTCATGTTCAGCTTTATTTTTAACATATTTCTCAGCGTTTTCATGAAAAACCAAGATGAACGTTTTGAACTATGAGAATTCTACTTTCAAAATATTTTTTGTAAATTGAAATCGGACTATACCTATCGCATTCAGGTCTGCTGGAAAATTGCATAGTAAAATATTTAAATGGCACACAAACGAACAAGTTGCAAAGTGATATTTTGAAAAGTCTTTAAATTAAGGCGATGGGGGTTGTCGGCGTTAGACCTTCTAATAATTTACGGAGCTACTCGGTTGAAGTAATATTTCGCTTAATTTTCCTTCAACAATGGCAATTCTCATATTAGCACATTCAGAATGAAGATAATTCATAATTTTCTCTGTTTTATTTTATAAACGAATGCTCATATAAGTTATAAACGTTAATAGTAAACTAATAATTTTGCTCCTAGCGAACTGAATTCGACTTCACATTTGAATGTTAAAATAGAATTTCAGAGGATATATAACAATAAAAAGGAATATAAACTTCCGAACAATGAAAATCATATATTTCCTACAAGAAAATGCTGTTATATTGTCACCTGCAACATCTGCTCTTCGCAATTCGTTTCAATTTTATAATTTTTCGCATAAAATTGTCAATAACAAAGATATAACTAATAAAGTCGAGTGAAAAACATATCACTATATCATGTGGAACTATTTTACACACAATGGCGGAGCTGGTTTTCTTCTAACACTTTTTACATGAAAAAATCTCTGTAGCTTGGCCTACATAGCTTCAATAATGAATTCGAAATATTACATACAGAGAAGAAATGCTATAATCTTAATTTATTAGAAGCCCTTAAAATCAACATTAGAAAAAGTTCCAATAATTTATTGAATGATCAATTACATAATTATGAATAATTCTCCCTTATTGAATTTATTCTAGTGAAATATAAATCATTGTACCTGTTAAGCTACAGTTCCATCGAAGGAATATTGTGGAACATTTTTATTGCTGTTTCCGAAAATGTTCCCAAATGTTCCTAAATTTTCCTTCAAATTTCTTTATGTTTCGGCAACAAATGTTGACTGTTTCTACTTGTCACCCTTTAAGCTACGATTCCACCGGAGGAACATTTTTGTTGGTGTAAATGTTCGAAAATATTCCTAAATGTTCCTTGAAATTTCTTTATGTTTCGGCATCAAATGTTGATTGTTTGTACTAAATAATATGCAACTATGCAACTATTAAGAAATTAACGTATGTTGCCATAAGTTTCTACCTTTGGCAACAAGGAGAAACATTCACCAACAAAATGTTCCTCCGGCGGAGCTTTATGTTTATCAACTGTTTTACAATTAACTATAATAATAATAAAATATAATATAATAATAATGATTATTCGTAATAATAATAATATAATAATACCAAAAAACTATAATAAATCCAAAAAAACTAATATTATACACTATTTTCCATAATTTCTAACAAATAAACATTGGTTGCCCACAAAAGCTTGGCTTGTGCGTGGGCAGTAGGTACTACAAATATAATTCACAAATTAACCTCAATGTTGTGTACAATACATAAACATTAAAGAAAGAAGAAGAAAAAAAACAATACTAAACAAAACAAAAAAGAAAAAAATCAACTCAAGTAAAACAATTCCTGTTACAAAAGTTACTCCAGAATAATTCAGGTCTGCTCCTAATCCAGTCTTTAATCCCCTTCTTAAATGTACATTGATTTTTAGTGTTCTTAAAATCAAAAGGGAGACTATTATACAGCAACGGTGACAAGTAAGTAAAAGATCTCAAAGCAATGGTCTTTTTACCCCGAGGCGAAGCTAAAGGGCTTATAGTCTCACGACAAAAAGTTGGTAACTGGACCGATTTTAGAAATTCCAACGGATATCGATAAAACACATATGATTTCATTAGGAAATTTGAATTACCACTTTTTCCCAACGAAGAATAAAAAAATATAGCGTTTTTACCCCGAGGTGAAGCTAAATTCTCACTACAAAAAGTTGGAATGTGGTCCGATTTTAAAAATTCCAACGGATATCGATAAAATACATATTTTTTTTTTTTTTTTTTTAAAGAGGTGGGACGTGTGCCCTCTCACACGCGCCCGACCTCCGTACAATTTGGCTTCGTCAACTTGGACATTTAGCCATCAATTTACTAAATGAGGGGAACCACTTAAATCGGACGCATACAAACACCCAGGGATACGGTGGGAATCGAACCCACCAACTCCGTCAACGAAGACGGCATAGCGTTATCTATACCTCTCCGCCACGGAGCCTCCTGATAAAATACATATGATTTCATCAGAGAAGTTTCGTTCCCAAATTTTTCCCAACGAAGAATAAAAAATTATAGCGTTTTTTAGATAGGCATTACGACATGCGCATGCGTCAAGGTCGATATGTACGAAGTCCTACAAAACATGCGTCGAAGTGCTCTGTGTGCCACGGTAACCAAGCGACGTTGATAGCTTAAGCTTGATTCTGCGTCTGTGTCTGCTTCCCATCCATAGAGATATCTTATCAATTTGATTCATAATTTGTAGCAAAAGGAGCCGGGATAGGATATTCAAATTCGACAGTCAAACAATGAATTTTTTCGCTAAATTTTCACGGATTTTATTCGTAATATCGACTTTCATTGTTATTTTTTTATATAATAGGTACATAAAATATTGACGACATGCACATGCGCCGAGGGGTTTTATCATTCCTAGTGCTACGCAGTAGGGTGTCCTTCCTTTTTAGGTTTAGGAAGATTAATGATATTTTTTAATCTTAATTGTCTGCTATTTTTTGGGTGAATCTATTTTATGTTGATACATGAGCAGAGCACGTACATGAAGCTGTCGAACAGTGAATAAATCTGCTATTTTGAATAATTCGGACGTGGGGTAGGTGATGGGTGTTATGTAGATAATCTTCAGTATACATTCTTGGATTACAGTTGTTTCTAGTACAAATTAGCCAATAAGTAACATTTAAGTTTCCTCATCCTCATTTGTATTTCCTATTTCTATATTTGCAAGTTATTCAATTTGTAAAGTTAGTTTGAATTACTCATCTGAAGAGGACACTGTGTTTGGCGAAACAATTGTAATGTTTAACAAAATGGTTAAATAGTGAAAATCAAATACCCAAGTTTTATTTACATTATTGTAATGGATTTTCAAGTATCGGCACAATGAATTGGTCATAGCCTTTTCTTTTATGCATTCAATCTGCATTACTAGGTCACGGAACTAGTGTTGAGTAGGACATACAAGAGGCAGTACATTTGTCCCGTACATGACGTCAAAATGTAAGAGCGGCTCAATATTTTATATTGTACTGCTTCAAATTTTATGACGCGGTTGTCGCGCTAGGCGCTACTTACTTTCCGTCTCCGCAAAACTGTAGGATGAAGACAAAGAGGAAGTGAGACGCATGCTACAAATTTATTGCATTATTGCTTTTCGAGTCTCGTCGAGCGATAAGGAAATATCCTATCAAATGTCATATTCGTACTCTTAACTTCAAACGTATCGCCGAGCTTCAGTCTTCAGTACGCTTCACGTCATTTGAAGTGGGACATTGTACTGGCTCAGTACAAAAAAGAGGCTACTCTTACAAACTCATTTTCATGTCGTGTCCTACCCAACACTACACGGAACAAGGTGTAATGATATCTCCTAATTGAATGTAAATGTTTGCATACTTAACGAGGATTCATTGAATTCCAATCGTTTGTTACTGTTTTCTATGCCAAGACTAGGCGATAATTACCAATAAGAAATATATACTTTTTCACAGTGATGGTTTACTTTCTCCGTTAATGCTTTCATTTGTTTTGTTGTATCTACGAACGAGTTGCCTCAAGGTGAAACAACGTATAGTCGCTTGTCAAGGTTGTCGTGATATTATTTTCGACGCGTACTCGCTGGAATTTAGTTTTTAGGAACGTGTATTAGATCTTCTATGTCATTTAGTTACGCATAGAATTAGAAACACACCAATTTTTAACGAACACATTCGTTTAAATTATTTGTTTTCGTTGTCCAATATAAATAGTATTGATATTTTATTTTCTACGTGCTTAAAACGCTGGTTATTAACCTATAATTACGGGATCATGGAAATGCTCAGGGCCGGCCTAAGGGGTGTGCGAAGTATGCAGCCGCACACTCAAGCCTTTTGGAGGGCATTAAATTGACCAATTTTTGTAAAAAAAAATAAATTTGGAAACTTTTTAGAAACTTATTTAAATATTGGGCAGAAATATTTAAACTATACTCGCCAGCGTATCATTGGAAGCTTGAACCCTAAACAGCTGTACACTCTCCTCTACACCCCTCGCCTAGCGTCGTTGCCAGTTTGTGGATTGTAATTAATTCACACAGCTAAAAATCCCAAGCTTCCAATGATTAGCCGCCGACTATAGAAGGAATTTTGTCTTAAAACTATTACAGTTAAAATTCAAGGTAAAACCGAAGATCTACCCGGCTACCAAAATGAGTTCTGAAATACAGTAAGTCTGATGACCAAGGCCAGTAGAACAGTCATCTCGTGGCGGGACGCGGAAAGTGTTGTGGCTCATCTTCCTGCCTCTCCCCCCTGGCTTTGCTTTTCTAGCCAATTGACGTCTGAAAATAAGATAGTAAATTCATTCTCCGAAATGAAAGCAAGAATGTATGAAATGTATAATAAAAGATACTATGTACTATCCTAATAGTTAATAATTTTTTTTGTGTTTGCGCTATTAATAACCACTGTTATTATTGGTTCACTATGTTCTGTTGCTTTATTTTCTTTCACCCATGACATATGGAAATTTATCGTAGGTCCGGTGGACGGTGATTCCCGCATTAGCTAGTAATTGCAGTATAAGCATAAAAATCATTGCAACGTTACCTAGAGTTAAGCTGTCATTAGTTTATTTGACATAATATTGGTTATAGTACAAGTAAGAGTACTGAACATATCAAGTCAATCAATGATGAATCAAATTGTCATACATAAATTTAATGTACTACAAGGCGCAAAAGTGCACAAAAACTGTGTTTTTGGACCTTAAATTTCAAAAAATTTCATACGTCCCAGACCCCCCGGCAGGGGCATAAAATTTGAGTCTAGCACACTTACAATTTTCGCCTTAGGCTGGCCCTGGAAATGCTACATGAAAGTTTGAATTTTGAGTTCATAGAAAAAGTTTGATTGAAATTGTTGTATTGAATTATTATTTTATTGTATAGTCTTATACCTTCTGTGAATATACATTTTAAAAAGTTTATGCTGATGGGAGTTTTTCTCAAAATATTAAAAGTTCCGATGTATATTTATCGTATAATTTAAACAATGTAAAATAACTTATTGTTAGAAATTATCAAATGAGTTTTCAAAGCATTTTAGGCTATATAGATTTCGAAGAAGATGAATTCGCATAAAACCCCATTTCAGGAATAATAGACTGCAGTTTTAATCTTATTTAATGAGGTTTGTCAGCTTGATATAATTAAGTTTATTCAGTGAATGTATACAATTCTCTGGCTGCTTAATTAAACATATCTACACTTTGAAGGTACTTCAAATTCAGAAATTCGTAATGATTACAACAGCAAATAAGTTTATAACCTACAAACACCTGAAGAACGTTGTTTCTTATCAGTTGGCATATTCGACAACTCCTGATGTAATTCTTTAGAGAAAAATAATTTTGTCCCAGATCATATGCAGAACACAGTCTTTTTATCCGTTTTAGAACACCTAGACCACGATTTTCACAAAATGTTTCATGGCTGATATATGTATATATATATATATATATATATATATATATATATATATATAATACTATATATATATAATATATATATATATATGATATATATCATATATATATATTATATATATATTATATATATATATATATTATATATATATATATATATATATATATATATGTATATATATATATATATATATGTATATATATATATATATATATATATATATATATATATATATATATATACAGGGTGTTCCAAAATTGAACGTACAAACGAAAAGGGGAGATTCCTTGAGTAAGTTTAAGAAAAAAAGTCCCCTTAACATGGGGTCACAAACGTTTCGTTTTCGAGATACAGTGTTGAAGTTTGAATTTTTTTCAAGTTTTTTTCTCATAGTATCTACACTTCACAAGTTATTCAACTGAAAATTAGCATAGATATTACATTTGAGAGTTCTCACCACGTGACATGGCAATTTCAATAGCAGATCTACAGGGTGATACTTTTTCTGGAACACTGTCACCTGTTTTCCTCAAGAACTTTTTTTTGGTGTGCAACTGTTACTTTGAAATAAATGTTGAAAAAAGCTTTGTTATTATACTAAACTTTTCGTTCTCTTGTAGTTTTGTCTGAAAATAGTAGTCTACATTCAAAAAAATGCATAGCCACAAATGCAACCACCTTTACTTTTCAAAACACAAACGTTCAATAATTTGATGTGTCAAAACTGACACTGAATACAATCACCACAGCTTACTAACTTAATTTTATGATAATTTGGATTTTTCCGAGGATTTCGAGAGAATCGTTCCAAATTTTTTTTTCGAAATCAGTAGCAGATACGACAAAACTACAAGAGACCGAAAAGTCTAGTATAACAACAATGCCTCTTTTTACATTTTTTCAAATTAACAGTTGCTCACCAAAAAAAAGTTCTTGAGGAAAACAGGTGACAGTATTCCAGAAAAAATATCACCCTGTAGATCTGCTATCAAAATTGCCATGCCACGTGGTGAGAACTCTCAAATGTAATATCTATGCCAAATTCCAGTTGAATATCATATAAAGTGTAGATACTATGAGAAAAAAACTTGAAAAAAATTAAAACTTCAACACTCTGTATCTCGAAAACGAAACGTTAGCGACCCCATGTTTACGGAACTTTTTTTTCTCAAACTTACTGTAATATCTATGCCAAATTCCAGTTGAATATCATATAAAGTGTAGATACTATGAGAAAAAAACTTGAAAAAAATTAAAACTTCAACACTCTGTATCTCGAAAACGAAACGTTTGCGACCCCATGTTTACGGAACTTTTTTTTCTCAAACTTACTTAAGGAATCTCCCCTTTTCGTTTGTACGTTCAATTTAGGAACACCCTGTATATATATATATATATATATATATATATATATATATATATATTAACTAATATATATATATTATATATATATATATATATAGAATATATATATATATATATATATATATATATATATATATATATATATATATATATATATATATATATATATATATATATATATATATATATATATATATACAGGGTGTTTCATATTGATGTACAAATATTTCAGAGGGTGATTTCCTGGATGATTTTAAGAAAAAACTTCATATGAACGTATGTCCTGAACGTCATAATTTTCGAGCTACAGGGTGTTAAAGTTTTAATAAAAAAAATTTTCAGTGATTTTTTAAGCTTTACCTTTGAAAGTGTTTTTACGGATACTACTAGTAAATGTCCAGATGAAAAGGTTTTCCTAAAATTGCACAGGCACACTTAGACAGAGAAATAAAAATTATCTGTTTCATGCATCGTATCAGAAATTAGCAATACACAGGCCTACAAGAAAATTATTTTTATTTTTTTAAACAAAAACCGTGCCTCCGACGAAAAAAAAACAAGGAACCGAAATTGTTGAAAAATGAAGGGCGAATTTAAAATTAATTTTTAATTTAAAATCAAACAGTGCGAATAATTCATTGCCGGAGAAAACCAGAGTCGCATAATACGACAAGGATTATGAAGTATTTAATCAATGAAAGTTGCTTCATTTCTCCTCGTACAATAAGCGGGCGTTATGATGCATAACGCCCGCTCATTACGCCCTAGGACATAATGAGTGCGTTTATAGCAACCGTATCTAAGGTGAAATAAACATTTAATATACAAGTGAAAAATAATTCACTTATTCCTTTACAATTATTTGATACTCATGCTTACTGAAATTTTACCACTATTATGAAAATAACAACGAAAATAGATAAAAACTACGGTCAAGCCGAAAATAATACCGATGATAACTAATAGAAAAGAAATTATGGTTTCCTAAGTTGCAGCACCCCCTCTAAATCAAGGGCGTATCGTAATTCTCTGAATCCCACGAATTGCAGTATCAACCATGAATCGAATGGTAAATCTAGTGTATGATTCAGTCTCGCAACATACGAAATATTCAAGCGTAGTACCGTTAGAGTTGCTTTATTACAAGTAACGAGTGAACCAGTAGATCTATTAGAAACTTGGAAGGTGAACCGGGTATAAATTTCAAACCATTTATCACACAAAGTACATTCTTAGAAATGTAATGCTCCTTTGATTCTCAAATAAAGCGGGCCACACACACGCAGTCAAATAAGAAGGCATTTGAATATTGAAAAGTGCTTAAAATTTATGATAATTTGAATATTGTTGTAGTGAAATATATTATGTTAATATATATGTTGATAACTCATGTATGAATAAGCCAATAGAATCCGTGAATTTTGCATAACTACCGCGTATTGATAAGTGAATATACCCTTGACGACGTGATATGATCGTTATGGTGTTTCGCCTCGCGTAAAAATATGAATGTTTTCATATTGTATGTTTTGACGTTATTGAAAAAAAACGAATATTTTTTTATTTTTCACTTGTATATTATTTGTTGATTTTACCTTAGATACGGTTGCTATAAATACACTCATTATGCCCTAGGGCGTTTTGAGAGGGGATAATGGATCATAACGCCCGATCATTGTACGAGGAGAAGTGAAGCAAATTCCATTGATTAAATACTTCATATTCCTTGTCGTATATGACTCTGGATTTCTCCGGCAATGAATTATTCGCAGCTTTGGCTGCATTTTCTATGATATTCTTGGGTAAATTCATTTTCATTTCCATTATTTCTATTAGACTACACAAAGAAAGCAGCAATGACATTCACTAAATATGATGACAAAAATATTCACAAACGTCAAAATATCAACAAATTACATGCCTACTATGAAGAGAAAATGGAAAGTATAGGAGCAATGAACCGATTTTAAAATCGATTTTTCATTATAATAAAATAATTTTGTCTTGAAAAATAAAATCTTGTATGCACCAACGTTACTAGATCCTAACGCCCATCGGGCGTTAGGATCTATATAACGCACTTGGTACATAAATAACTATTATTCGTTACATAATCGTAACGAATACCACTCGAGCAATCGAAAATAATCGTTATACTGACCTCGTTACTCGACGTATTTTCTCAAAACATGTTTCGCAAAATACGTCTCCTGACTCGTAAGTATAATCGATTATTTTCGATGCTCTTGTGATATAATTACTGAATATTCGGCAACACGATGAAGTTTTCGATTGAATTTCGCAACTACAAGCGTAATATGTTTCTCAAAATTGACAACCAGATCGGTACGTATATGCGCTTCTTAATATAGTCCAATCTGTGATAGGAATTTAGTCGTTTCATCTATGGTTTGCGGTAAACCACAAACTAATCTCAAACTCATCATGAACAGGTAATTGTTCGCAAATAATTTGTTCCTACATAAAAGTTATGATTTTCAAACTTTTTTCAACCGAATACTTCATTGTTGGAATTTATACTACTAGACTTCGGAGATTTTTCTTATTCATTCATCAAGCTGTGGTTTGAATTCTTCTCAATTTAGCTTTACTTTAACTATTTTTTGTAATTGGATATTATACTTGTTGAAAATAAATTTATTATTCTAAAAGTTTAACCCTACTTTTGAACTTCCATCTGATAAAAGGTTTCAAGAAGTCATATTTTAATGAAAAGTATGAAGAATTTGAGTATATACTAATCGTATAAATAGGGAACAAAAATATAGTAGGAATTGTTCCTTTCTAAGTTATCAAAACTGATGATATCTAATAAGATCGATATCTATTGTTCTCGATGGGGTGATTCGTCTAGCTTTTATGGCTTTTATGGTCGTTATGAAGTTCGCAAATGTGGAGCCATTTGTTTTGGAAAAAAAATTGAGAACCTCAATTTTCAAATAATTGTCGTTGTTTAGAGCTTTAATATATTCAAAATATCAATACAAAACTACGTAATGCAGACAATTTTATCTGAAATTTTTCTTTCAATTCAAATTTCAAATGAATAACCTAAAATAACCAATACCTATCTAATTAATAGTTTGAATTAATATAAAACATAATGTCTTCATGATTATAAGAGCTCTTGATCGTTAGTGAGTTCATA
>JARQZK010002168.1:440000-442500 GCA_030704885.1 Cynegetis impunctata | reverse complement strand
AAACGCAGTTGAATAATGAATATATTATTCAATAGGAGTAGGTAAATGAGTTTATTACATTTTGTAAGGAGCAAGTTCTTTTCATTTTGGCTTGTCTCTATTTTATTCAGTGCAATATTGTTATTTCTGTAATGTGAGTAATTGTTGAGATTAATAAATATTATTATTATTATTATTATTATCGGCTCAATCAATTGGTTATATAATCTTATAAAGTAAGGTAACATTTGTCAGACTGAGTGTTACGACTTGCATGGCCTGCTATACTCCTACGGATATATAATTACACCTGACGCGCACCCCTAGCAAAGCTTTCGTGATTATCTTGACGGACACAGTTTTAGGCCTATATAGCAAGCAGGATTCAGGAAAGAATTTAGTACCATAGATCACCTACAAACTGTCCACAATCTAATAGAAAAATCTACTGAATATAACGTGCCCCTACATTTGGCGTTCGTAGACTACGAGAAGGCTGTTCTAAGAGCAATGGATGATGCAAGCATAGACACCAGATACTCCAACCTGATAAAACACATCTATGAAAATGCTACGCTACAAATTCTCATTGGCTGACAAGATCAAAATAGAAAAAGGGGTTCGACAGGGCGATACAATATCTCCTAAGCTATTTACACTAGCATTAGAGAAAGCCTTTAAAAACCTACCTTGGGAATATAAAGGCATCAACGTAGACGGAACCCATCTAAGCCACCTTCGTTTTGCCGATGATGTTGTTATCATCAGTAGTGACATAGAGGAACTGAAAACTATGTTGGAAGAACTGAAACAGACATCGATGCAAATAGGACTTAGGATGAATCTACAAAAGACAAAAGTAATGACCAATGAAGACACGGATATAACTATAGATGGCAACAAGATTGAACAAGTAGAGGAACATATATATATATATATATATATATATATATATATATATATATATATATATATATATATATATATATATATATATATATCTGGGCCACACCATTAAACTGGGAAAACAAAACCAAACTGCAGAGATCGCAAGAAGAACAAGACTATCCTGGGCGGCGTTTGGTAGGTTAGGCTACGTTCTGAAATCTCAAGTCATCCCGATTAACCTTAAAAGAAAAGTATATGATTCCTGCATTCTTCCGGTAGAAACATACGGACTGGAGACTATTTCTTTAACAAAAAACAGCGCAGAAAAACTGAGAATAGCCCAGAGAGCGATGGAGCGCGCCATGTTGGGATGTAGCCTGAGAAACCGCCTAAGAAATGAGGAGATCCGAAGAAGAACAGGGGTTACGGACATTCTAAGAAGAGTAGCTGAACTCAAATGGAGATGGGCGGGCCATGTTGCCAGGCAAGACCAATCCAAATGGACAAATAAAATAATACAGTGGCAACCCATAACGACAAAAAGAAAAACGGGAAGACCACAAAAGCGTTGGCGAGACGACATCCAGAAGACAGCAGGGAGAAATTGGATTCAAACAGCTCAAAACAGAAAAACATGGAAACTACAGGAAGAGGCCTACATTCAGTAGTGGATGAACACAGGCTAAGGAAGAAGAAGTGCCTGGAGTGGCAAGCGCCATTACATCGTTCCAATAAATTTCCTATCATATGTTCCGTTCTCATCAAGTTGAAATGGGTTTCTAAATTCTCATGAACTGTTAGGGGAACGACAAAGACCACAGTATTCATCATGTGTCAATTGGGCGCAATATATCCGGTTCGGCTGAAAGAAAATTCAGAAGTAAATCCACTAGAAAATTAACTTTCCCAAATTTCATTTGGCGATTAGATTGCCTACCGATTTATATCATTATATTCTCTAAATTCGGCTCTTCACGTCCAAGTTTCGTGAAATGTGACAGGGAAAGGTGTAAATAGAATTTTTATCAGCTGCGATTTCAAGATAACGTGTTTTTCCTGAACTATTCGAGTTTTCCTGACATTAAACGTAATAAGATGTTTTAAAGCGATTGAAATTCCGCGTCGCATGATGGAATGTCGTAGATTTGATGGGAAAACTGCTTTTGAGTTAATGCTCCTATTTCGTAGAATGATGTTTTTTTATTTTTCATGTAGTAGAAGGCAGACGATTAATAAATTTTCTTTATACTCAGCTATTAAGACACTTCGAAAATATGTAAAATACTTCTTCAGTAACCTTCCAAAATTGGTTAAGAAGATGAAAATATTTTAGACTATTCAAAATTGGATGACGTTGGAAAAACTTGTTTTTGAGGATTTTCTTTTGGGCTTTTATAAAATTTATTCAATTTAATATATATATATATATATATATATATATATATATATATATATATATATATATATATATATATACAGTGTGACCCAATTTTAAGGTAAATGTTTATTCCAATTCTTAGGGCATACTACGATATTTTTTCTTATTCGAAATTCGGTTTTTTCTTATTTACGATTTTTTTATTGAAAAGATTACCACGCCACTGGATTCAGCATGCCCCTAAATAGGTATGAC
>JARQZK010002168.1:435000-437500 GCA_030704885.1 Cynegetis impunctata | reverse complement strand
TCCTAACGTTAGGATCTATATAACGCACGAGGTACATAAACAACTATTATGTGCCGTCTTATTGACAAATAACAACTTACAACCATAGTACCTTATGTGTTCTGAATTAGAATTTTCTCATATTAAAAATATTTAGTCCATTACATTAACCGTTGAAGGTACCATGGGTATTATAAAGATAACGCTGAGGAAGAGGCACTCGACCTCAAGCGTTATTATCCTTATAATACCCTTGATACCTGAATAACTATAATGACAAGGTTTAACCCTTTCAGGGCAACTTGTTAGCTAGGAAGACCACAGTTTGTTAGTCATGAGTAAAACTGCTCGTTGGCTATTTCAGTATACCAGTGTGTTTTGTGGGTTGTCTAACATAGCAAAATTTGACGTGTTCATCGAAGACAGGCCGAAATAAGTCGAAGCGCGTATAACGTGCATTTGTTTACTATAGTTGGACACTACTCAGAGGATCTGCTGAAACTGTGTGAATTTAATATTTTTATTTATGAATGGTGAAAAAATGGCTCCAAAGTTATTTACTTATATCTTACTCATGCATTTTCATGAATATATTGAACGTAAATGTTTCTTTTCTTTCGAAATTACTAATTTTGTTGGCGTCTCCTGAAGTGACCACTGGGCACTTACGTAATCGTGTGATCTTATTTTAGTTCTGAGGAAGCAAGTTTGGAGTACCTACCTACTGAATAGGGTTGCCAATTTTCAAAAGGACCAACCCGGGAGATTTTTTTAAGGAGTTTAGTAGGAAGGAGGTTGAAGAAAATGTCAATCATTCATTTATTTTTAATTTATATATACTTTGCTTCTAATATTTGACAGTTTTCTACCACAAAATCATAATCATTAAAAATCGAAGTTTGATTAGTAGAGCGCAGTTGCGTATAATTTTGAAAAAACTAGGGAAATTAGTCATCCCGGGAAGTCGGTAGGTTGACCATTATTACCGGAGTCATCCGGGCAATCCGGGAGGGTTGGGAACCCAATAACTGAATATTTAGAAAATCTTCATGCAGATGAGTTCTATGATTTGTAAGAAATGTTCAGAGTGCAAAGAAGAATTGTGTTTGAAACATGACAAAACCTGTTTCATGTTATATTACGCAAAATAGGTTATATTGTTTGGTTATATGTTCCTACTGGTTATGTGGAGTGACCACATCCTGCAGGATAATCCTTGTGTTTTTTTATCTTGAAATTTGTTTCATTTTCTTCGAGTATCTCTAATAAATCATTATCAAACCATACATAATATTTTTTCCACAAAAAAATAATTTGGGCCGGAAAGGTTTAAAGTAATTATTCAGTTCTTTTGTGAGACAGAACAAGCATCTCAAAACAAGCATTTTGTGACTTATTCAGAATGTATCTTGCTACACGCTCGGAACTAAACTATACAAACTAATTTTGTTGTATCTCGCTTTATGCTAATTTAAATTCATTTTATATTATAAGAAAACTTGAATGGGGAAGATATGTAGATGACATTTTATCGTATTGGCACAGTTCTACTGTTTTCATAATAGTAATTACAATAATAATAATATAATAAAATAATGTGGTGATGAAAGAAGAACAGAAAAGGGGAAAAATAAAGAGATTTTATGTTCGAGCTGAGGACACCATACCCAGGGCATAAAGTTAGAATGGTCGTACTAATCATTATAGGTGTTGCTCGGGTCACTTCGAGTCATCACTCATCAGGTCCCATGAACTATAGAGGCCGCTTGCAGCTCATCTCTTCTGTTAAGGAACGCTGTAAGGGCACGATGAAGAACTACTCCAAGGAATGTGTGAGAGGTTTTTTAGTGAGTAATCAGCAACATCCGGAGTTTCGCACATCCCTGAGAATGCGTGCGGGATACTCTCAGGGTAGTCTATAAAAGATTTTTCCTCTCACACGGACGTAAAACGAAACAAAAACAAAAAATAATAATTTTATTGATCCATTCAGACATCGACTAAATTGTCTTTTATTTATATATAAATATATTATATAAACATATTAAAGTTAGATTATTATAATGATCGCTCACGTTTCTAACTAATTACTAGAACCAAAAACTCACTTGATTTCCATATTTACAGAATGCTAAACTAATTAGAAGCTAATTATTAGCTCTCATATAACACGAGTACTAAATGTTAATTGAGTATTTTAAATTCTCTTACAGGTGAGTTGTTGTTTAATCAGTTTGTTAACTAGTTGACTAACAGATATTCTTCTAAGTAAACTTTGAAGTGAGTTGCTTTGATCTTCTTTGAATTAGAGTGTCTTTCCTTTAATTATCGACAGAGGCTCTCTTGTTTTGTGGCATTATGTTGCTCTTTCATCAAGCACTTTCAAAGTGGATGAAGAGTTTGTTACGTACTGTACTAAATGACTAAATCTAATCAGCTGCAATGTAATGGTAGGGAATTTTCAGCAGATTGTCCTCTAATTAAGAATGATTCATCGAGATACCGGAAATAATACGGATGG
>JARQZK010002168.1:362500-430000 GCA_030704885.1 Cynegetis impunctata | reverse complement strand
TTCACAAAATATTCAGTTGTATTTTTACCATAATAATAAATAATAACATTATAATAAAATAAATATTTAAGGGGGCAGAGTCAATGGTACGGAACTTTTCGTGCGTGATTCCGACTCGCACTTGGCCGGTTTATTTTATCATAATTTGTATCGTGCATACACTAAAACAATAATAATGTATTTTGAGATTTTCGGCTCTCAACCCATATTATGATCTAACAAAAAAGGTTTCTGTTTGCTTTATGTGTGTGTACTTTCTTTTCAATCAGTTTATCCTTATTTTTAATAGTTTCTCTTGAATATGCTACGTCCTAAGTACGTTTGTGTACTTTCCTTTCAGTCACTGAATCAATTTTTTCATATAATAGTTTATCTTGGATATGCTTGTGCCCCCTCTAGGGAGGGCGCGCCCCACAGGTTGAGAAACGCTGACTTATCGCGTTAGGTTATGTGTGCAAGGACTTGGAATCGGTAACGTGGCTTATTCTCGGATAATAACGTGTAAGATAGGAGGAATAAATCATTGAGACGTTTTAGTAAATTCCAGGATTGAGTCTGGATTTACGGTCTTATTAATCATTCGAAAATTTCTGGGAATTGGAATCGTTTTTCACATGATCTAAATCTACCTACTTGATCATTGATAATATTAAGAGGGTTTTAAATTTTTTATTGATGAACAACTCTTTAGTTCAAAAACGGATGAATTCTCAAAATCGAGTGTTTTTAAAATGTCATGTGGTGTCACAATATATATATATATATATATATATATATATATATATATATATATATATATATATATATATATATATATATATATATATATCGGTAGAACTCGTAGAAACTTCAGAGAAAAATAAATGCTCTTTTGAAAACGATGAGAGATTTTAATTTTGCAAATTATTTATTAGATGAGAATCAGAATTTCAATACAGATTTACATATTTTACATAAAGAGAGTAGAGGATTAAAATTGAAGTCTGGGAAAGCCATAGAAATCAACAGGTATAGGAATTCGAATGATTTACCTACTTGAAGAAGAATTAATGTTTATCGAAACGTCGACTTATGTAATTGATGTGATAAGTTTTCTAGCGAAAAACCTATGTATTCGTTCATAATTTGAGAGATATCTCAGTTTCCTGGTTCATTCGCAATAACTGGTAATTTATAGACTACTATCAACTTTATTTGGATGTAGTAACATTTTTTAATGAAGAAGTATTGCGAAAGTAACCAATTTCGTGACGAAACGTCAAGAAACGAAACGTCAAGTGGCCTGTTATTGCTAAGAAAAAAAAAAAAAAAAATATATATATATATATATATATATATATATATATATATATATATATATATATATATATATATATATATATATATATATATATATATATATATATATATATCAAATATATATATACCTATATACCTATATACCTATATATATATATATATACCTATATATATATATATATATATATATATATATATATATATATATATATATATATATATATATATATATATATATATCAATGTTTTATTAGCAGAAACAGTCTATAGCTGTTTTATTGAAAAGTTTTAAAAACATTTAGAAGAGCAATTAATGTTGAAAACTGCTTCTTAATCTTTCAATATATTCATTCAAAATTTTTAATGAATAATATAAAGTTAAACAAAGTTCTAGTATATATTTTATTATATTTACATTCAGATTTTTCGGTATACTACGTTATTGTAGCATCATCAGAATCATTTACCAAATATAACTTACTTTATTTTTTGTAAAAATTTTCATAACTCATGAGGAATGCTGATAATTGAACAACAAATCTCATTTATTATAAAAATATTTAGCTTAACTTGAGGATAACAGCAAAAACGATTAAACGTTTTTCTGAATATGAGAGAAAGTATACTTCAAGGTTGTTGATAAAATAATTTGGATATGAAATGATCGAAACTTAATGATCAACTTCATTTTCATGCAATTCCTATTTGCCATTTTCCGGAATCATTTAAATAAATCCATACTGAATACTAATGCACAGATACTAATTAGGTTATTAAAAGCATGTTTGTTCTATGTGTTATCTCGAATCAATTATTGAATAAGCTTCATTCAGAGAAAGTTACAATTAGAAATTTTATGAATGAAGAGAAACCAGACATAGTCAACTCAATCACAGTCCGTAATTTTGTTTGTTTTGTTATATATATTTTTCCGTTTCAATTTGATATCCGGACAGTTTTGGATAGTTCATAGTGATTTTTGAGGTTTGTAATTAATTTTTGGAACGAACTTCCTTATCTATCGTTACACTAGGCGAATGAAAAGCTAGGCATGAAAATGATAAAACGTAATGTTAGCGTAACAAAGGCGATGTTGTCAACGCGTGCGGCATGCTTGAATTAAAAACCATATAAATATAATACCATATAATGATGTACTATCTATTTCTATAAAGATAATAATCAGGGATCGAAACAAAAAATATAACAATATATATAAATATCTATATATATATATATATATATATATATATATATATATATATATATATATATATATATATATATATATATTTATTTATTATTCGAATTGTTGTTGCTGTGATTTATTTTTAATCTCTTGATAATTATTAGCAATAACAGGCTGGTTGAATCTTAAAAAACTCGATTTAATTAATAAATTGACGTTTCACTATGACATTCATAGTTATTCATAATTTTTTAACAAAATTGAATATTTTTTGACATTTATTGACTTGATAAAATTGAATATTGATCTGTCTTGTTAAATATTCTTTCAGTCTAATATTAACATTCATTATTGTTTCATTATATTGCTATGTAAACTACATCAACCTTTACCTATGTTTTGTTCGAAATTAATAATAATAGGGTACTATATATTTAACAGAAAGAAATTAGTCACGGGAAAATATTAAAAAAGTAGAGCAGAATTAGCGGTATAGAACGTTTATATGGAAGCAGCCGTTGACACGTGTTTCGGACTCTTTGGTCCTCATCAGAACGGCGTAGCTAAGTATTGGATTGAAAATTTGGAGATGAAAATAGTTTAATAAATAAAATCCTCTGTTATGGAAGAAAATCACTTATTTGTGGTTTATTGTTTGAAACTCTCCGGTATTGGAGATTTGGTCAAACTTTGCCACGGAGGCGATTAATTCCATCCGAGAGATCTTAGAAAGAGTAAATTGATATTAAAAAAGAAAATTAGTTTTGGGAAAATTTTAAACAAGTAAAGAAAAAATTAATGGAATAGTTCGTTTAAATGAAAATAGCTGTTTTAAATGAAATTTTTATATTTAAAATCCTCTGTTATGGAAGAAAAATCAATTATTTGTGGTTTATTGTTTGAACTCTCCGGTATGGGAGATTTGGTCAAACTTTGCCACGGAGGCGATTAATTCCATCCGAGAGATCTCAGAAAGAGTAAATTAACATTAAAAAAGCAAATTAGTTTTGGGAAATATTAAACAAGTAAAGCAAAAATTATCGGTATAGTTCGTTTATATGGAAGTAGCCGTTTTTAATGAAAATTTTAATTTAGAATTTCAAATTTTTTAAATGAAAAAGGGTACTTACATATAAAACAATGTAGTTTGGGATCATTGCCATATTTTCAGCTAGCAATATTTAATTATTTTTTCGAATTGTTGTTGCCTGTGATTTATTTTTAATCTCTTGATAATTATTAGCAATAACAGGCTGGTTGAATCTTAAAAAACTCGATTTAATTAATAAATTGACGTTACTTGTTTAATATTTTCCCAAAACTAATTTTCTTTTTTAATATCAATTTACTCTTTCTAAGATCTCTCGGATGGAATTAATCGCCTCCGTGGCAAAGTTTGACCAAATCTCCAATACCGGAGAGTTCAAACAATAAACCACAAATAAGTGATTTTCTTCCATAACAGAGGATTTTATTTATTAAACTATTTTCATCTCCAAATTTTCAATCCAATACTTAGCTACGCCGTTCTGATGAGGACCAAAGAGTCCGAAACACGTGTCAACGGCTGCTTCCATATAAACGTTCTATACCGATAATTCTGCTCTACTTTTTTAATATTTTCCCGTGACTAATTTCTTTCTGTTAAATAAATAGTACCCTATTATTATTATTTTCGAACATTACATAGGTAAAGGTTTCTGTAGTTTCCCTTGCCTTCTAATGAATGAAACAAATTTGAATGTTAATAATAGACTGAAAGAAATTTTAACAATACAGAACAATATTCAATATTATTAATTCAATAAATGTCATTGATTTTTCAATTTTGTTCAAAAATTTTTAATAACTACGAATGTCATAGTGAAACGTCAATTTATCAATTAAATCGAGTTTTTTAAGATTTCAACCAGCCTGTTATTGCTAATAATTATCAAGAGATTATATATATATAAATATAAATATATATATATATATATATATATATATAAATATATATATATATATATAAATATATATATATATATATATATATATATTTAAATATATATATATACATATATATATATATATATATATATATATATGTATTTCGGATAGTTGTGGTAGCATAGTTATTACTGATTATCTAAAACTGCTATTCTACGGTTTACAGTTGAAACCAAAGTGTATAAATTATTTCGGTTAGGGTACACAGCACAAATTAGGCGCATAAATGGCTTAAATATCGGTATAGCCTTATTGAAATATGCTTGTCTTCCGAGAGGCATATACATATAACAATCATTACAAGACCTACCGTAGAATACACACCGAAATAATTTTTTTATATTTGATCCAGTTCATGCACACCTAATCAGATAATTAAAACCTCAAACGTGTTACCAGACATGTTTTTTTCGGTTAAGTGGACATATTCTGTGAATATTAATTTGGAGCTTTATGTAAAATATATTGTAAAGATTTCAGAATTTGCGAAGAAGCTCGTTAAACCCACCCTTGACGATGGCATCACAGATGCGGAGAAAAACGTGTTTTTAGACAGAGCCTCTCGTAAATTCGATGAAAACAATATTCCTGGAAGAGATTTATATATTTCCAAAGAGGATATCGAGTTGAAAGAAGGTAAGCTAAAAACAACAATTGACGAAGAGAAGGACAACGACTTCACAAGTTTTACTGATGATATCAGTATCACTAGCAGCGATGTGAGTGGTAAAAAAAAGAAAGGAAGGAAAAGTATCACCAATTTCTTACGTATAGGTAAGAAGAAGAAAAACCAAGATGGTGTCAGCATTTCTAGTAGCGTCGCTTCGTTTGAAAAAACTGAATATATAGAAGAACCCAACATACTTGAAGAGACTAAGCTAGAGAGTGCCGTAATTGAACCTAACAATGAAGAACCACCTGGTGAATTTGTAAACGAAGTAACTATTGATGTTACAATTGAATCTATTTCAAATGAAGAAGTATCAGAAGAGAATAATGAAATACAAGAAGAAGTGCCTACTTCTCAGGATATTCCGGATCAAGGAACTGCGTCTTCAGTTACCAAAAAAAAAACTGGACGAAGAATTGTGTCAATTTTTAAATCTATACGTCGGAAATCTAAAAGCAAGAAAATCGATGATGATAAATCTCAACGGTCTGAAGACGAGGTTCAGAATACATCGAAAGATACTGATGAAATTTCAGTCAACGAAAACGAAGATATAAAATCTGATGAAGTCACTCCTTCAGGTGAGAGTGCTGCATCTGCTGAAATGCAACAGATCAACGACGAGGAGGGGGAAAAGAATGTCGAGATGCCTGGAGTCGACCAAATTACTACTGAAAAACATAAGAAGAAATTTCCATGGAGATCTTCTACCAGAAAAGATAAACTCAAAGCTACCAGCAATGAAACGAAAGTAGTTGGAATTGACGATAATGGGGATTTGGAAAAGAAAAATTCGACAAACAAAACAATCTTTGAAAAAGTAGGATCGATTAAAAGGTCCTCGAAACCTGCAAGTACTACTAGTAATGAAACCAAGGTTGTTGGGACTGATGAAACGAAGATAGTTGAGAGTGACGATACTGAGGATTCGAATATTGATTCAGAGAAAAAAATTTCGACGAAGAAAACGTTTTTTGAGAAAGTAGGCTCGTTGAAGAGATCCTCAAAACCTCCAACTGCTAATGAAACTGAACAGTCTGTTAATGAAGCTGAATTGGACGAAAAACCACGCGATATAGAAGTTTCCTCTCCAGAAAATGAAAATTCTGATAATAAAACAAATAAGAAGAAGAAATTACTTGGATCGTTGAAGGTATCCAAAAGTGAGAAGCCGACAAAGGAACTACACCAAACTAAATGCACGCCATCTATATTCAGTGCTTGTACAACTTCGAATGTCCCATCTAGTCAAGAAAGAAAACTTTCCAGTGATTCGGTTGAAGTAAAGACTATTGCTTCTTTTGAGGAAGAATCTAGAGACAGAGAAGTAACCCCTATAAGAATTATTAGAAACGATTTTTTTCCTGATGAAGTTATGGATACTAGCAAGAAGCCTATTGACGTTAATCCTCAGGAAGATGATATAGATATAACTGAAGAAGAAAGCACTGAAGAATTTGAAAGCGATAATGAAGATCAACAAGTGTCACAGGAAATTATTAATCTTGAAAATGAACAGGAGAAGATAGACGATGGCGTTACTTCTCTAGGGAAAGAATCACCAGTGTCCGATAAAAAATACGGAATAATCGAAATTGAAGATTTCAGTGAATCACTGCATACATTGGTTGATGATGAAGATCCTAATTATATACTTATAGTTTCTTCAGACGTTACAAACGATCTTAT
Source organism: Cynegetis impunctata (assembly GCA_030704885.1). Lineage (NCBI taxonomy): Eukaryota > Metazoa > Arthropoda > Insecta > Coleoptera > Coccinellidae > Cynegetis > Cynegetis impunctata. The sequence goes on along the minus strand of JARQZK010002168.1, from coordinate 423,164 downwards.
TGCCGCATCCAAAGATGATTGTGGAGAAGTTGTAACGGAAAATGAACAAACCATTGAGGAAAATTCGTTACCCAGAGGTAGTTTTCGTACATCATGTAGCTTATCTATTGTTGAGCCTAATAAAGACATCGGAGACGAATCATCTAGTGACACGCTAATAGATTCGGTCCAGAATAATATCGAGAATTCTACGGATACTCTTACAGAGGTAAACAATGGACCACTAACTCAAGAATGGGTGGAGATAACCAACATTGAAGACATAGATGATTCCAAGTTCAATTATATATACAAAACAACAGCAAGGTGCGTTAAGAACGCAGAAGAAATCCAAAGTAAACCAGAGGTTTCACAAGAAGTCAATGAGGTAACTCTTGCTACTAATAAACCCACGAGTAGTCAAGGAGGTTCTGAAGGTTTGCCAATAGTGGAACCTGCTGGAGGAAGTCAAACTGAAGAATTAGAAACAAGTTGTGGAAAATGCGGTAAAGCTGTTATGGATAACGGAAGTTCGAATGCAAATCAACAAAAAACGAGATGTGTTTGCACCACGCTGACAAGTGTTAGACGTAGCGTGAGTGAACTTGAAGAAGGTAATGTGAAGAACAAGGTGGCTATTTTGGCGCAATCCGAGCACCCGATTATACTTCCATTCAAGAAAGGTAACTCGGACACTGATAGCAACAAAGCTTTAATGAATATTGCTGTCACATATAAGATCGTATCATTATTTCAAACCGCTTATTACTCACGTTATTTTGAGATCAAGCCAGCTTCACAATTGAATAAAAATATCAGTTGTATATACCTCATAATTCTTATTTTTGCAACAATTGACTATTCTGAAGTAGGTTCTGCTCGCATATATATAAATAATAAGTTATCAATAAATAGAGATCATTTTGAATAGAAGTAACCTTTACTTAATGAAAATTCATATGAAAAAATAAGAAAACGTTTATTAAAACTCAGTTGCCACTATAATTACAATAAATGACAATTGTTTCGACAGTACAGTGTCTTCATCAGATTTAGTTACAAACTGATACTAGTTTCAGTTTGCAACTAAATCTGATGAAGAAACTTTGTTGTCGAAACAATTATCATTTATGTTAATATAGTGGAAATTGAATTTTAATAAACGTTCTCTCATTTCTGAATAGAGACCAAATGACTGCAAATTATTGTAGGTTTCGTCGAAGTTCATTTCGTTAGAGGTTAGGGTTAAACCCTTTTTTGAAAGTTCAGCTTACTATTTAGGAATAACATTTGAACAACATCACAAAGTTCTTCATAAAATATATTCAAACAATGGTTAATTATAACAATTCACACATTCATTAAAAGAAATAACGCATGACGCACGTTTCAGTGGAGCTTCACCTTCTTCAGATGCTAAAGGCAAACTAACTATGTTTCTCTGTTATATCGAAAACAAGAAATGAAGAGATGACAAATTGTGTAGAAGGGGTAAATAGAAAGATGGTTACAAATAATTATTAGAATAGGGAAAACCAATTCTGAACTGCAAGTCAGGTAGTTCGGTAATTTTGAAAAGATTGAGAATATGGCTTAAAGTATGATCGATTTGGCTATTCAATAGGAGACCGGAATGCTTGTATTTATTTATCTGTAATAATTCCAGAAAATTAAGTTTAATTCCCTTACTTTCAGCATTTAATATTTTAAGATCGAAAATGAATGTTTGATTTTCTTGGATGAAATGGTTTGCATAATAGGCCAAGCTACAGAGATTTAGAGTGAGCATTTTGTGCAAAAAGTGTTAGAAGAAAACTAGCTCCGCCATTGTCTGTCAAATAGTTCCACATGATATAGTGATATGTTTTTCACTCGACTTTATTATTTATATCTTTGTTATTAACAATTTTATGCAAAAAATTGAAACTATCAGAGTAATCGTGATGGTTTCAATAGACTTATTGTAGAAAATGAAAAGACGAAAAAAATGAGAGGTCGGACGACTCAATCAGACCCTCAGTCTAAGGGAAAATTGGAAAAAACTGGCCAAAATGCAGTTTTTTCAAAAGTTCATAACTCGGTTATTTTTTGAGTTGTAGCGGAGATCCTCCGGCCAGTATTAGCTATTGATATGAACTTCATTTGTGCGAAGATCAGGAACTGTCCGATGCATAGTTTTTGATCTGTAGCCATTTGATTATGTTACTATGCAATTTTCCAGCAGACCTGAATGCGACAGGTATGGTCCGATTTCAATTTACTAAAAAGATTTTGAAAGTAGAATTCCCATAGTTCAAAACGTTCATCTTGGTTTTTCATAAAAACGCTGAGAAATATGTTAAAAATAAAGCTGAACATGACAAAAAACGGCCGAGCGCGTGAGAGTAGTTGAAGAGTGGGGGTTTACAATTATTATCTGACAACGTTTAGAAATTACTGTCACGTTCAAAATGCCGACGCTTTCGAATGTCATACTTCTCCTTGCCTGCTGCTCTACCCCCACTCTTCAACTACTCTTACGCGCTCGACCGTTTTTCGTCATGTTCAGCTTTATTTTTAACATATTTCTCAGCGTTTTTGTGGAAAACCAAGATGAACGTTTTGAACTATGAGAATTCTACTTTCAAAATCTTTTTAGTAAATTGAAATCAGACCATATCTATCGCATTCAGGTCTGCTGGAAAATTGCATAGTAACATAATCAAATGGCCACAGATCAAAAACTATGCATCGGACAGTTCCTGCTCTTCGCACAAATAAAGTTTATATTGATGAATAATACTAACCGGAGGATCTACGCTACAACTCAAAAAATAACCGAGTTATGAACTTTTGAAAAAACTGCATTTTGGACGGTTTTTTCCAATTTTCTCTCAGACTAAGGGTCTGATCGAGTCGTCCGACCTCTCGTTTTTTCGTCTTTTCATTTTCTACAATAAGTCTATTGACATCATCACGATTACTCTGATAGTTTCAATTTTATAAGCAAAAAACTAAAAAAACGCGATTTTTTGCATAAAATTGTTAATAACAAAGATATAAATAATAAAGTCAAGTGAAAAACATAGCACTATATCATGTGGAACTATTTTACACACAATGGCGGAGCTGGTTTTCTTCTAACACTTTTTACATGAAAAAATCTCTGTAGCTTGGCCTATAATGTGAATCCGACTTTCGATTAACAAACCTACGTTTGTGTTCTGAAATTATAGTTTGAAAACTTCTGAAAGCTCTGCCAATGTAAAACTTATCACAAACTATAATTTCAGAACACAAACGTAGCTTGCTAATCAAAAGTCGGATTCACATCATGCAACCCATTTAATTCAAGAAAATCGTACATTCAATTTCGATTTTGAAATATTGAATGCTGAAAGTAAGGGAATTAAACTTAATTTTCTAGAATTATTACAGATAAATAAATACAAGCATTCCGGTCTCCTATTGAATAGCCAAATCGATCATACTTCAAGCCCCCTTCTCAATCTTTTCAAAATTACCGAACTACCTGACTAGAAGTTCAGAATTGGTTTTTCCTATTCTAATAATTATTTGTAACCATCCCTCTATTTACCCCGTCTGCACAATTTGTCATCTCTTCATTTCTTGTTTTCGACATGACGGACAAATATATTTAGTTTGCATCTGAAGAAGGTGAAGTTCCACCGAAACGTGCGTCATGCGTTATTTCTTTTAATAAATGTGTAAATTGTTATTATTAACCATTGTTTTAATATGTTTATTAATTTACACCATGTATTGGCCTAATCAATCCAAAATCATCATAAAATATCCAAAACTAATGAATTTTTACGAATATCATATACAAAACTCTGTATGCAAAAATTGCTTGCTTGCTCTGTTACATTATACTCGGAGGAAACCGTTTCGTGTATGTGGACCTTTACTGAGAGAGCTGAATAAATCATGATCTAAAGTTTGAACAATAATATCTCGATAGAAAGTGTATTCAAACCTCTTGATATTCAATTCGAAATCGATTCGTGGGAACTTTTTGAATGCCATTATAATTTTTAATAACATTCATTGTTGCTCTTTTAAATAGGCTGTATCAGAACGCAATAGAAAAACCCCGAGGCAAAATCGTTGGTACGTTTCGACTTTCTGCTGATTTCGAATTCATTTTATACCTACAAAACGTGATAATATAATTACGGTACCTACTATGATTTGATAAAGTAAGTCAGGAAAATGACCAGTTGATTTCTAATGAACTGTAAAGGTGGAGAAACGTTTTTTGTTGTTTGTAAGTTATCAATTTCCGAGAGAAGAATTTGAATTAGATATTTGAAATATACTTGTTGACCTAAGCAGTTCATTACCTTCAAATTCGAACAGGGAAAGTCATTCGATAATTGAAAATAACCAAATAACGGAGATGCCTACATGAGTTACAACACCTTCTCTTTACAGAATAATGGTGAATAATAAAAATATGGTGAATCATTTCAACTCAAGAAACTGTTTGAATCTTGTTAGACCTCATCAGTGCTATAAACTCTAGAGGTAATTGTCTGCCTCCAACTTTGCGAATCAACACAAAAACTATTTTTAGATCGCTTTCTTTGTGTATATAGCTAGAATTAAAAGTACGTTAGTGTAATCTGTATTGAATATACACCACTCTAGCAGAGATTTCATCGGGAAAATCATTTCATTTTTAGTAGGTACTTACAGTGGGCAATGTTTCATTTATTTATTTAATTATAGCGCGGTTGTCTGCATAAACCACAGTGTAGTTATAAATATAAGTAAGGAACAAAAATAAAATGAAAAATCGATCTTTCTAGAGTGTGCAGCACTGATGATATCTAATAAGATCGAAACAGCTATCTATTGTTCTTGAGTTGTAGTGATTCGCCAATTGTCATGCCCTTTTTATTCACCATTATTTTCAAATTGTAACTTTTTTCGTAAGTTTTTCTATTATATGAATAATTATGACATTATTCATTTTTGAATTTCCTTGTTTTTGATATTCTCATAAAGAAAAATTCAGCTTTTATCTTATTATCTTATACCCACTCTTGAGAGTAATACAATACTGTGTTTGTGATACTTCAAAAAATGGGCTAACAACACGGGACATATATAGGAAAATTAATGTCATAGGAACGTTTTAGCGTAGTACGGCTCTTATTTCACGCATGTATATCGTGTAACAGTTGCCCAGTGGTGAGAATTCGATATTAATTTATGAAATTCTTAAGTTTGAAAATAATGTGTTTGACATTGGCAGTATAAACGGAAAAAATGATTGTATAAATGACAAGCAGCTGGAGTAGTATTTCTACGAAACTCATTTTCTCAGAAATTTAATTAAATGTATTTGTATATATAGTATAAATCAATTTTAGCTTTCTCCACTCTTTCTGTATATAAACTTTAACTATGCCAAATCTCACACTCCCCCATGCTCGTAATATTCTTGTGAAGGGGTACAAAGTTTTGAATCGTGCTAATCATACACCTAGTCTCTTGGAGTCCATTAAATCACCATGTGACTTCCCTCTGAGTGTCCACACTCGTAACTTGCCATATTCATGTAATAAATCTACTGCAAAATAAGCTATTGTTATTCAATAAACTCACTAACTCACACAGATTTATTCTTTACAGATGATATAATTATTTCGGAAGCACATTCGTCGCCAACGTTGGGTTCTATCAAGAGTGGCAGTAAGAGTGCAACGCCAAGTCCAATAGCTGCTCAATCCAGAAGCGGCACTTTATCAAGCACCAATTCCGAATGGCAGAACGCAGAAGAAGATATAGACAGAATGATGGTCATGCAGGGAAGAAGCAGCCTTTCGAACCTTGGAGTAAGTAATAGATATATAATAGGTATCCAACAAAAATTAAAAGACATAGAAATCTTTGTACATTCACTTATTGTAAATTTCGTTTTGATCTTCTCTGTGATATAAAAACGCCCCTAGATCGGACGATGTAACCAAGAAGTTAGTTTGAACTGGTCAAGGTTGTACAATGCGAATAACTTCGAGTGTTTAGTATCGTTATGTATTAGTTCCATTTTATAACCCCTGATACCTTCTTCTCAAAGACTGTCTCAAATGAACGAGTTGTCGGCAATGCATCAATAGTAGCTGTACTCTATCGCTGTTCAGATGAAAATTATTGTTTCAAAAGGAACTTATTTTCTTTTTCTGTTATATATAGTAAAGTTTGTGGGGATATTGTATCATAAAGATCCAGATATGTGACTAATATTTGAGAGCATCACATAGTAAAACAAATTATGCTTATCTGAAATTAGTTCAGTCATCATGAGTAGTCCAGTTTGTAAAACGAAACGTGGTTTCTTTATTCATGAAAATTGGCTATTTCGGACTTTTCGAGTCCCAGGAAATTTATCTGATTAGATGCTCTGTGATGCTAATGTATCACTATTTTTATGAGAGAAACGGAATGTTACAAAGCTCTTAGCTGTATCATGCTCATGTGTAGCAGATATTTACGAGAATAATGGAATGACACAAAGATTTTACGCTAAGGGCAGTATATTCATCTTTAAATTGAGGAACCTTGCTGAACAGTATTCAGAAATTTCCAAAACCATTAAGTCTCTCACATTTAATTTTTGTGCCTGAGAATTTCACTTGTTATTATTGTTGGAATTGCGTTGGAAACAAGCTCAGATTCAAAACTAGGCTCGAATATTCTAAAGAAACCCTTGGTCCTACCTAGCTCTCCACACAGAAGTCACACTTCGGTGGGATATAAAGGAACTAGAGTTAATGAACATGCAGACACCTTGGCGAAGATAGGATCTGACATTGGGTTTGCTGGGCCTGAAATATTAATTGGCATACCAAAAACATTGGCACTCCTCTGCCTCAGAGGATTCATCAGACATGCTACAATAGCGTACCAAGACAAGAACACTCGAAGTCAAGGAACCATCAGAGGTGCTATCCAATGAGATTGTAAACCTCAATAGGATTTAGATAGTAGCAGGTCACTCCACATGAGGAAACATTGTAAGCCATTAGCATAAATGAGGAAGATTCGATATGGCGACTGTATATGGAGGAGGAAGAAACAGCATCTCATATCATCTTCGAATGCGAGGTCATGGTTTTCTGGAGGCGAAATCTTCTAGGTCTAGGTTAAAAAAGAGAGCTTCAAGAAACAGCCTTGGGGTGTAACAGCTGCTTCAGAAGTCTCTTGATTCTCTAAAAATTATATCTACTTGATTATGTTTTAGGCGCTATAATTACAACTCTAGATGCAAATTTATTATTTTTTTTTCAGTTACGTTCCGATTCCATGGCAAGCGTATACTCTGGAGCTGGGGAAGGGCGGTACGGTACCGTTGCTGTAAAGGGTCATGTGGAATTCGGTCTGCAGTATAACTACAAGGCTGGAGCTCTGGAAATTCATGTGAAACAATGTAAAGATTTGGCGGCGGTGGACTTTAAGAGGAATCGATCAGATCCTTATGTTAAAGTGAGTATTTTTTATTCCTGAATGAAATCGCCCAGAATCATTAGAAATTATCATCAAAGACTGTGTTACCAAATTTGATTAATTTACTACCTACCTGAAAACATATAATAGTTATACCTGATTTCTAGAATAACTGAGAAATTATATAAGTATTGAAAAAATGCCTAATAATATATTCATTAATCATTAATATGTTCCTCCTCTGTTTAAAAACATACAAATTTTATTAAATTTGTATTGGTAATCGATTAAATCATTCGGACGAAAATAATACAGGAAGGAAAATGTCCAATGATAATGCCAAAAATTTCCCTCAAATATGTTCTGCCGAGATATGAAATAGAAGGTTTACCAGGAATTATTTTTTATACTGTAATAGCAATAATTTGTATATATTAAAATTATTACTTCTTCAAACGTATATTATGTAACCATGCCCAAAAAGAATATATTAATTATCGTAACTTTTTATCATTACAATATACGACAAATCTTGTTCAAATCATGTTTAACCAAGATATCAGCAAAATATTAATTAGCACGATCACTGCATGTAAAATTGCTCAATGACCCATTCTATTTTCAAGGTCTACCTACTGCCAGATAAATCGAAAGGAGGTAAACGAAAAACCAAGGTGAAGAAGCACACGCTTAATCCAGTGTTTGACGAAACCCTTAAGTTCCACATATCTCTCAACGGTTTAGAGACCAGAACCTTGTGGCTCACCGTATGGCACTCGGACATGTTTGGTAGAAACGACTTTCTGGGAGAGGTCATGATGGCTTTAGAGAATAAAGTGTTCGATGATCCTACTCCAAAGTTATACAACTTACAAGAAAGGGTGAGTATATCTTCAGGATTTAATAAAAATAGACAAACATTAATACTTTAACTTGATGAAAGCTGTGATTACCATCCTTCTTCTGGGGTATTTTATTTGTGTATAGTATCGAATTTCTATATATCTTACAATGTAACTCAACCTTCAATGAGATAGATACATTGTCTTTATATTATATTTTTGAAGATAATTTTCGAGATGTTAATGCCATAAGGTATTAAAAAAACACTTGGTATAGGTCCCAGCTTCTTTTTATGAATAGCAGTGTTGTAATAATGATACCATATCGAAGTAATTCGATTTTACAGGCTATTTATTTTAGTTATTCATTGAAGATATTTTTGTTTAGTTTGTTAATATTTTGTTTTGTTAATATTGTTGTTTTGTTTTTAAATATTATGATTCTTATTTGGAGAAGATTATATCATTCTTCCAGATGTTTTACCGTTTCACCGATTTCACTTATTTTAAATTTATTGAGGAATGGGAATATTGAAATCATTCATTTTATAAAGGGGATTATATTTAATTTCCGTTTCAGACCGAACCGTTTGACGACGCAATATCCTTCAAGGGTGATATTATTGTTTGTCTAAAGTTCGTGCCACCAGATATGACAGTTCAGAAGAAAGGAAAACGTTCTCGTGGAAGTCTTCAAGTTCTTGTCAAAGAAGCCAAATATTTAACTGCCTACAAAGCCAACGGAACTTCGGATCCATTCTGCAAAAGGTGAGCTTCGATAATGGTTTAAGGAAATATTTTTGTGTGATAGATTTCATAGCTTTCCCAATTCGAAGTGGACATCTTGAATGTTCCTTGTTCAATTTTATATTACACCGTACTCAGGGCCGGATTAATCATTAGGCAGAGTAGGCAACTGCCTAGGGGCCCGCATCGACTAGGGGCCCTTGCACGCACCAAGAAAAAAAAATTTCTTCGAATGAAAATTTTATTTGAAAATTTGTATGAAATTCCTCAACAATATTCTTGCTTTCTTTCGACGAATGTTGTCAATTAATGAAATACTTCATACATACAGAACCATCTAGTATCGAGTAGTAGAACTGATAAACTGTCTTCGTTCAACAATGTCTCAGAACCGTTTGAATTCATTGTCGATAATGGCCATTGAAAATGATGTATTAGAAAGGGTCAACTTCCAAGATGTTTTAAACGATTTTATTTCAAAAAAAGTTAATATTTAAACTTACTGTACCTTACAAAAACAATGAACATCTTGGAAGTTGACTTTTTTCAATTTGTACTTCAAAAAACTGTTTCCTTTCGTTTATTGTATGTTATTGCGTTTAACAAGATTGCATTTAACCCTCTCGGTCACGAATTAAAACTATTGAAGCGAAAAATCTGAAATTTACTGTAATGCAACTTATGATTTTTTGAAAATTTTTGATGTTAAATTCAGATTTTCAAAATGCTCCGTTTGGGCACTATAACATGTCCCCAATTGAGGACATCATGAGCTGATGGAGGAAAAAAAAATTCAGAAATATTTTTAGATGGTAAAATATCAATGTTCCAATATTTATTTTATTACATATATTTATATTATTTTTGCGCCCATTTTCGAAGTTCTAAAGCGGATCAAATTTAACGTTTGCAGAATTGAAATGAAAGTGCTGTTATATTCACCTAGATGTTGCCTTTACCGCTAGTTCACAATGTCCTCAAACTAGTACGCCACACTTTCAAAAATCGCTGATTACAGTATGCAAAAAAATCACCTAACGCAATTGCTTTGGAACAAGTCTACACTTATTTTGAACATAAACAGACAGTTTTCAATCACATGGTCTAACGAATATAGCCAACAATAAAATAAACAGTAGAGCGCTACACTGCTGTCATAGCTACCCTACGGAATCCCATATTTCAAACGCATGATTATTTTTTTGATCAGCTTGAAGATGGCAGCACATATATTCGTTTGGAAGAATATGATGTCCACAACTGAGGACAATGTGACAGAGGAGTAAGAACAAGCGGTACTTCATAGGAAAAAATCCAAAGTAGGTTGTCCTCAACTGAGGACAAGGTGAGCGAGAGGGTTAAAATAACAGCGTCCCGTCTCATTTTTCTTTATGTATTAGAAAGGGTCAACTTCCAAAATGTTTTAAACGATTTTATTTCAACAAAAATTAGAAAAGTTAATATTTAAACTTACTGTACCGTACAAAAACAATGAACATCTTGGAAGTTGACTTTTTTCAATTTGTCCTTCAAAAAACTATTTCCTTTCGTTTATTGTATGTTATTGCGTTTAACAAGATTGCATTTAAAATAACAGCGTCCCGTCTCATTTTTCTTTTCTAACCCATCATGCAACCTGGATCATCAGTCATCACTGATCTATAACCTATTCATTAAGTCCATTTCAATAAAGCTAACGGAGTAAGGTAAGGTGATGCTGCAGCATCAAGTCAAAGTAACCATGCTATTGCAATATCATATAAGACTTTAAAGTAACAGGATACCTGGAGTCGATCATCTTTGGTAACTTAAATCCCTTTATCAACTTGAAAAGACCTGGGCCCGGACAGGTTTCTTAGGGTCCCGGACAGGGTTAATCCGGCTCTGCTAGTAGGTTATAGGTTAAGGTAAATTTTTCAATATATAGAGTTGTTTCAGAAACTGATATCCTTTCAAATACTGTAGCTTGAATAGAATATTGGAACAATTACACATCATGTAACATCAAAATTTTTTGTCTTCGGTTTTCAGTTATCTTCTTCCCGACAAAGGACGAAATTCTAAGCAAAAAACCCATGTCGTTAAGAAAACTATCAATCCTGTATGGAATCACACATTCGTTTACGACGACGTTACGCTCCAAGAACTAGCGGAGAGATGTTTAGAGTTGACCGTTTGGGATCACGACAGGATCGCTAGTAATGAATTCCTTGGTGGAGTAAGGTTTTCCTTAGGAACTGGTAAGTTGGCAGTTATTCTGAAATCACCTCTTTTCTAATTTCTTCATTCTCGAAATATAGCAATTGCTTTAAATTCTGCATATTTAGGTTAATTCCATTACCTAACATAACATTATCTATACGGAAATATCATATACGATACGATAAAAATTGAATCTATTATAGACTAAATGACAACGTGGCAGCTTGCCATAGTCTCGTCCAGCTCTCTGAGCGATGAAGGAAAAGAGTGTTCGTCAAAAAGATGGAATTCCTTCCAAAATTACTCAGGAAAAAATAAATTTTATAAATCCTCTGAGAATTCTCCTTATTCGCCCACTCTTGGAAAGTTTCAATAGTACAACCTGGTAACAGTGAAAACAGCTGCAACATCATATATTGAACCCAGTCAACATCCTTGATAAACTACATGAAATAGATCATTTGCATTGCTCCCAACAGATGAATACTCGCTCTTGATAGTTCTTATAAAGGGATCTCACACGACGTATGCTCAATATGAGGATTAAACATGCCGCTCTTGCATGCAGATTTTACTTTGACGATTTTTCTAATACACCTCGGTTAGAAGCAAAACTTTCCTTCAGTCATCATCATCATCATCATCACTCAGCTCTCTGCGTCCACTGCTGGACATAAGCCTACCCCATTTCTACGCATTCCTTCCTGTCTTGAGCTCTTTGTATCCAGTTGCCTGCACATCTCTTTAGATCGTCCGTCCAACGTGTAGGAGGTCTTCGATTACTTCTTGTGTCCAAGCGCGGTCTCCACTCGAGCAGCCTCTTCGTCCATCTCCCGTCCGTCATTCGTGCCAAATGTCCAGCCCACTTCCACTTGAGTTTGCGAATTTGGACAACTACATCTGTGACGCCGGTTCTTCTTCGTAGATCATCATTTCTTATATGATCCCGCAATGACACCCCGAGCATGGACCTTTCCATCTTGCGCTATGTTACCATAAGTTTGTTAGCACTTGCTGTAGTTAGTGTTAAGGTTTCAGCTCCATAGGTCATGACCGGCAACACGCATTGATCAAACACCTTCCTCTTCAAACATTGTGGTATGTCGCTTTTAAAGGCGTCCGCAAGCTTTCCATAGGCTGCCCAGGATAGTGTAACTCTTCTTTTTATTTCGCACGTTTGGTTGTCTCTTGAGATTTGGACCTCATGCCCAAGATAATTATACTTGTTCACCAAAGCTACTTCCTCATCACCAATGAAAATTTGCTCAAAATCATTTTCAAAATTTTCCTTCAGAGTAGTGTACGCGAAATAGTATTGCGCAAGAGTGGTCTTCATGGTGAACCACATACTCCACGTAATCTTCGATGCTGAACACATAGATGTAGGCATTAAACCAAATTGAACAGTTAACAACATTCCTCAATGGAGTGTTGGTTTTCAAAGATTGGAGTTAAAGTAGATACACATTGTTCACAACAGAACCTGCTGCTGCTGTATCCGATGTTTTAGATCTTGCAGCGTTCATAATAATGCCCCTACAATGAAAAAAATATTAGTTTCGGAATGTCGTTCAAGATTCCACAAACATTTTGTCAATTTTCAAAAAGACTAACCAACTTGTCAATAAAATTATTTTCATTTGGGAAAACTGTAACATGGAAGGTCTACAGCCATACAGAGAAGCCTTTGCTGATATTTTATGGCTTGAATCGTTCAGAATGATGAAGAACCTTTGTTCTGATTAAAGCATTTTGCAGTCTCTTTAAGAGTCAAAGAAAACTTTGTTTCTTTTCAGAAAGACTAATCAACTTGTCAATAAAACTATTTTCAATTGGGAAAACTCTTACATGGAAGTTCTACAGTCGTAAAGAGCAGTCAATACTGATGTTTTATGGCTTGAAGCGTTCAGAATGATAAAAAACCTTCGTTCCGACAAAAACATTTTGCACTTTCATCAAGATTCAAAGAAAACTTTGTTTCTTTTCAGAAAGACTAACCAACTTGTCAATAATATTATTTTTAAAAGCTCCATCTCAAAAATGTCATAATATATTGGGAGTTCATTGTAGAAAGTCTGAGATATTTTACAAATTGAAACGTTTTTCGAATCTCCAAAATTTGTTTCAACTGCTTCCTTACTCAATAAAATTAATTTTTTGCAGGCAAACATTATGGAAAATCGGTGGAATGGATGGATTCAACAGGAAAGGAAATGACTCTCTGGAAAAGCATGCTGGAACGACCGAACTTCTGGGTAGAGGGTTGTTTATCCCTCCGTCCCACGTTAGACGCTCGAGCATCTTAAAATTCTTGCATCAATGTGCATTTATTAACTTCCTATGTAATTATTTTTTCGTTACGTGAGGCTGAAGTGGTCCGAATAGGAGATTTTAAAAATTTTAATAGATACAAGCCCCCAATCAACTCTCCAATCGATTTTCAAAGTATTTATTTCTTTCCGAGAGATGGCCCCACTTGAAAAATCATTGAGAGTTCGGAGCTAGTGCTAGTCATCGTGATTGAAAATATCCAGCAGTTAATGAGAAATTTAGGTTTTTTTAGCAGTGAACAATTTGATCATTACTTAAACAAATTCAAGTTTTCATTGTTCGTGCTCTCTATAACTGTAAATGGTTTAAAACTTATCCCCAATGCATAATAGTGAATATTTTTGGGGAAAATTGTTTTGAAAAATCTAGCACCAAAAACATTGAATCGAAAAAACTTCTCCGGTTTTGTTTATGAAATTGGGCTTCCGTATTTCCTGAAATACCTGTATTTATCGCAATTGTTTATGTAAATGGGTTTAAAAACCGTATTATTTCAATATGTAAGTAATTTTCTACTAGTTATTATATGTTTGCCTAAAACGGTGAATATTTTTCTTAAAAACCAAGAATATTTTCATATTTACAAAAATGTTAATTAAGTGTTTTTTAATGAATAAATGATTTATATCCCCTGTAGATTAAGTCTTCAGATGGAGCTTTCTGTTTGTCTAATAAATATTCTATAATTAATGTGAAAGATTCAGGATTATCGTTATTCTGATGGAAAAATGAGTTCAGCAGGAAATAAAACTTCAGATTAATGGTGTTTCTTTTTCTTTCTTTCCCAGGTATAACTCAAAATTATTTCCTATAAATTTTCGTATTAATGGTGTTTCTATTTTCCCAGATATAACCCATAAAGTATTTCCTCAATTTTTAATTGAGTTATTATATTTGATGACTTTATGAAGAAATAAAAAACTAACTTTTCACAGGCTGAAATAAAAATCTATTGAGTAAACGTGTTGCCGTTTAAAATGGTATTTCATATAATTAAACAAATGGCAGTAAATAATGGTTATTCACCCAATATGATTGACAGCCTCATTCAGTGTTGCCAGGTCCAAAATAAGATTAGCGGTAGATTTGTCAGGAAAAAAGCGGTAGATTCAAAAATAGAACGGTAGATATATGAAATGTTTAGACATCACTGTTTTTGCGAAATACAAGAGATTTACTAGTTACGCAAGTATGTAAATGACATAATTTTGAAAAATGTGTAATAATTTATAACCCCATCTGAAGAAGTAATCATTAAAATAAAAATAAACTCGATTAACCAAAATAATTTTATTATAACAGCTAAAGCATAAGTTTAAAGAAAATATCTTTCAGAATGAAATTCGTCTGAAAGTGTGACAATGAAACTAATCATTGCATAGTTGCACTTCTTCTGAAGGTTTATCCGTCTCTTTCTAACGCACAGATACCCCGTTTACCGTCCTGGGACATAGATTTGTGGGCGTGGTTTCGGTTTTGAATTATTTCGCAAAAGAAATAGAGATGTCACCCCATGCAAGCAATAGATTATAATGTATAACTGAATATTTCCTATGTTTGTCAATATTTATGTTAGAATTTAACTAAAAATTATCTACAAATTCATTTGCGAAAGTATATGACTGGAAGTTTAAGGTCAACGGTAGATATTGTTAGCTTCGCGGTAGAGCGGTAGCCCCTACTATGAAAACGGTAGATCTACCGCAAAAACGGTAGACCTGGCAACACAGAGCCTCATTCAGAGGAAAAAATACAAAATGGCAATTTCAGAAGTTTACCCACTTAAATCCGAGAAAAGTACAGTATTTAACAGTTTAACATACAGTAGTGTGCGAATTAATGTGAACACATCATAACTTTTGAAATTTCATTGTTTTTCGCAGTTGGCAACACGTTTACATTATTTTAGCGGTAATTTGGTTTCCTCAGTTCTGACAAATAAGCACACATCAATGATTCAAAGGTATAGGCATCTGAAAATAAGAATGCAGCGCCAATGTGGCCAGTCGTAGAACTATAAATATTGACATTGGAATATTTATGTTGTATTTGTGTTTTTGAAATATAATTTTACCATAAATATAAAGACTTTTCAGGCTTCTTTAGTGAACAAGTGTTACTGTGTATGTATTCTCATTGCTATTGAGGCGGTAGGTGACTATCATCATTTGTTTTGTAGCCAAATTGAGAGAAATCTTAGGTTAGATCATGAGATGAATATTTTAATTCTCTGATTGACTCGTTCAATATGTACTCTAGCAGCTGCTATTTTGGCATTCAACAATGCTTCTTCTGTAGTCAACTGTTTTTTGTCTTTCAAAAATGGTGGCCTGATCAACTTTATTTTAAACTGTTGACAAATATCATCTATCAAGAAACCTTTGTCCACCATAATAGCATCCTGTGAGTTTTCTAACTTTAAAATTAAGTCACTTTGTTGGAAAATCGTTTTATCAGATGCTCTTCCCCCATATGGTTCACTAATATAAATAATTAAACCTCCAGGAGAAACACATGTCATGAATTTCACTGTGTTATTAGATTTATACTGAGAGTAAAACCTGATCCTGCAGCAAAGGCACTTTGGTTTCTGTATAAACATTTCTGTACAGTCTAAGATGATTCGAGTATTTTGAAAACTTTCAAAACATTTTGGCATGTTTTTCTGTATTTCAGAATATTCTGGGAATCTTATGACACAACTAAGAACTCTACTCATAATGGGTAGCATTTCATAAATATATTTTTGGCGTAATTCTTGTGAAATGCCAAATAAAAGAGATAATGTCACATATGTAAGGTCACATTTCAATTTTGTCAATACTAAAACAATACGCTGTTTGATTGTTAATCTATGTGACCGTTGATCACTGTAAACAGATTGTACTGCTTTTACTATTGTATCTGATAGTTTTATAATATTGAGACCAGTGAAACTGTTTAGAGCACTATCTGTAGTTATGATCACACAAAGTAGAGACTTTAGGAGTATTCCTCTTTCCCTTCTACACAAACACGATATTTATCACCAGCTGGAGGAAAAGCATGGAAATTCACATTTGAACATTTCTTTTCCCAGGAAGAACACTGAGGAACTAAACAATAACGATTCGAACGACTCATAGCTTTCAAAATGATTGCAAATAATAAATATTTGTAAAAAATCACACAAAAATAAACACAAAACAAAGGAGAACGTAAGACTATGTCAAGATTTTTAGTTATTCTGATTGTCACCAGGCGGCGTAGCGCTTATTTTGATTCGTCTATATTGCCAAGGACCCAAGGAGTGTAATGTAAGTTTAAGAGCCGTAAATAAGATTTTGAATCAAAAAAAAGATACTGGGACTATTGAGGTGAACAGTAAAGAAAAATTTGGAAGAAAAACAAAGACAACAGCAAGGGATGAAGGTTTTTTTGATAAGAGAAAGTAAATTAAACCCTAGAAAAAGAAGCCAACAACAAGAAAGACTTAGCACACTTCGGAGTTATTATTCATGACTCCACTGTTCGAAAACGACTGACACAGGTGGAAGAAAAACAATTAAACCTCAAAAGAAACAGTTGTTGGCAGCTCCTATGATGGAAAAAAGATATTATTGGCAAAAAATTTCTAGAGCTCGGCTGTCCAAGATTGAAGGAATGTGTTGTTTTCAGATGAGAGTCATTTTCAAGTACAAGGCAGCGATCTCGTTACGTAACAAAGAGTGACAACGAAAAACTTACTGCAGCTCATATTGACTAAACAGTTGAACATCTGTCGAAGATGTTCTGGGTTTGCTTTTCTTATAAAGGTACTGGATCCCTTGTGCCAATCAAAGGTATAATGAACTCGCAAAAATACAAAGACTTATTAGATCATAGATTGGAAGTTGAACTGAGAAAAGTTGATGCTAATGGTGAAGCAGTTTTTCAACAATACTGCTCCTTGTCATGTGTACAATATGATGCTGAAATATTTCAAGAATAAAAATATATTATGCCTTGAATGACCAGGAAACACACCGGATCTTAATCCGATTGAAAATTTGTGGGCAATCGTAAAAGCTAGACTACGTTTGCAGATTGTACAACAAAAACCAAACTCATTGAGTCTGTCATCCAGATATGGTTTCGGGACCAGCAAATAACTGAAAGTTGTAAAAAACTTATCGATTCCATGCTAAAACGTGTCCAAGAAGTTATTAGAGCCAAGGAATGACATATTTCATATTAAAACAATTTGAATTGTATTGATCTCTCGATTGCATTCAAATGTAAACAATAAATGTTTATTCTTTCGAATTATCGTTTTTGTTCGCATTAATTCGCACACTACTGTAGTTGGGCAAACCTTCCGAAAACCTGAAATTGTTTTGTCATACATAAAATTTCTGAGTTTCATATAAAACCAACAATAGCATTGGAAAATTGATTAAAAACAACAAATCAAAAACTAATAGAGATGAACGTATTGGTGTTTATAGACTGTAACGATTGTGAAAAATTCTATATAGGACCTACAATTAGAAATTTCAAAACTTGAATACACGAACACCAACGTAGCTATATTAAGCAGAAAACTGGCTCTAATTATGCATGCCATCTTATTCAAGCTGACCCGGCAAACGTTGTTCTGCCATATAAATTATTTTTATCTATCTATCTTTCTATCTATTCATCTATCTGCCGATGTATATCTAACTATCTATCTAGAAAGTTATCTGTATTTCTATCTATCTATCTGCATATCTTTCTAACCCGGCAAACGTTCTGCCATAAAAATTATTTTCATCTATCTGTCTTTCTATATATTCATCTATCTGCTAATGTATCTCTATCTATCTAGATAGTTATCTATCTTTCTATCTATCTATTTATCTATCTATCTATCTACATATCTATCTATCTATCTGACCCAGCAAACGTTGTTCTGCCATATAAATTATTTTTATCTATCTAATTAGGGGTTGATCGTAGAGGGGTGAAAATTTAGGGTTGTATATATTTTTGAATGCTGTATCATAAAAAAATAGAACAGAAAATGTCAGAAAAATAAAGAAAAAAAATTAAGGGGTGGACTACCCTTAACATTTAGGGGGATGAATAATAGATTTTGTCGGATTCTCAGACCTAACCGATATGCACACAAAATTTCATGAGAATCGGTCGAGTCATTTCGAAAGAGTTTAACAAATAAAAAATAAGGGTTGATCGTAGAAGGGTGAAAATTTAGGATTATATGTATTTTTGTTTGCTGTATCATAAAAAAATAAAAACATTTTGTCTAAAAAATAAAATAAAAAATTTAGGGGTGGACTACCCTTAACATTTAGGGGGATGAAAAATAGATGTTGGCCGATTCGCAGACCTACTCAATATGCTCACCAAACTTCATGAGAATCGGTCAAGCCGTTTCGGAGGAGTATGGGAACGAACATTGTGACACGAGAATTTTATATATAAGACTAGCTGACCCGGCAAACGTTGTTTAAATTATTAAAATGGCTATTGAAAAATATGGGTTGTTGATAGAAGGGTGAAAATTTAGAGTTGTATGTATTTTTTAAAGCAACATCATAAAAAAATCAAAAAAAAAAATTTGTTCAAAAAATTCATAAAAATGTTAATCATTAGGAGTATAAAAAATAGGGGTTGATCGTGAAGGGGTGAAAATTTAGGGTTGGATGTATTTTTGAATGTTGTATCATAAAAAAAAATAGAACGGAAAATTTTGTCTGAAAAATATAAATAAAAAATTAAGGGGTGGACCTCCCTCAACATTTACGGGGATGAAAAATAGATTTTGTCGGATTCTCAGAGCTAACTGATATGCACACAAAATTTCATGAGAATCGGTCGAGTCATTTTGAAGGAGTTTAACAAATAAAAAATAGGGGTTGATCGTAGAGGGGTGAAAATTTAGGATTGTATGTATTTTTGTATGCTGTATCATAAAAAAATAAAAACAAAAAATGTTGTCTAAAAAATAAATGAAAAATTTAGGGGTGGACTACCCTTAACATTTAGGGGGATGAAAAATAGATGTTGGCCGATGCTCAGACCTACTCAATATGCTCACAAAATTTCATGAGAATCGGTCAAGCCGTTTCGGAGGAGTATGGGAACGAACATTGTGACACGAGAATTTTATATATAAGATTACAGTTAGAAAATAGTCTCCACAAAACCAACTGTTGGGAATCCCTATACATCATCATCATCATCATCATGCTTGGCTCGACAATCCTTTGTGGATCTTGGCTTGCTCACAAATTCTACGCCACTCCTGTCTGTTCCCGGTGACCTCCCTCCATCTACGGACTCATGATCTTCAATCCCTATACATCAATAAATATAAAAATTCCGGAAACCTAGTTGACTAAATTGAAGTAAATCCTTCTCCTTTCCTTAATCTGTTCAATGTACCTACTTGAGATACTCTGAATGAATTGCTTATTGTTATTTAGTTTCTGTAGGAACTCCTCTGTTATATTCAATTTTTCGTATAAATAGATTGTTTTGTAATACCATAATTTAGTACGAGATGAAGCCAATGTTATGACGAAACGCGTTTACTCAATAAGTTTTTATTTCAACCTGTGAAAAGTTAGTTCTTCATTTCATTATAAAGTTATGAATATGAACTTTCACCAAGTAAATGCCAATTCAATTCAATATTATTTGACTCAATGACGCGGCGTTTCGCCATACGGTGGCTTCTTCAGTTAGAATGAAATAGTGAAATCTTGGTATCTTAGTTTTACATAAAATTTTTAGTACCTAGGGAAAAACTATTACAACTAGAAATGAAATTAGGGTGGAGGGTAGGTAATCCCTCCAGGAAGCTTACTCAAACTACATTAAATATATTTCCCTAAGTTGATGTCTTAAACGTAATCCCAAAACTCTATTCAAACTATTTTAATCTTTAATAGATATGTTGAAAACCGTGAAAAATTGAACAAACTGGTGCAAAAAACAGCATGGTACGTACCAGAGCTAGGTATTTAAATTATCACCCTAAAAAAGACCGTAAAAATTTCTAAAAACAACTAAATTATCAAATTAAAAAGTTACCACAATCATATTTTTCGCCTTAGTTTTCAATCAGTGAGAAAATAGTTGAATAAAAAAAATATTCCTTATATTTCACAAAACCAATAAAAAATTCTCTTGATAGAGAAAAATCAACGTAATACAAGGAGGCAATAATTCTTTTAATTCCTTAAATTTATTTTAAAAAAAATTATATATAAATGTCACTCATCACAATGTTTGGTACTCAAGTCTTTAAAAAAAACAAATAAAAAGTTTATAACGACTTGAAGACAATAATCTAATTTTCATCAAAATGAGAAAATATCAAGAAAAATTTCCAATTCGCTACACATAAATTAGATACTTCATAACTTCATTATATAACGAAACGTCAATCCATTTCGCACTAAAACATGTTCAAAAAAAATACAAAATAACATAGGTACTATATTTTGACTACTAAAACCGAATGCAGCTAAAGGATCTACAGACATCGGACGTTTCTTTAATAAAGTGATATCTTTGCTTCTTAGCACCAAACACAAAATACCAAACAATATTTTTCTTTTTCTAATCGGACTCCATTTCTTGCCTTGCGATTTTGATTATCTGGACTCAGGCTTATTCTTGGGTGGCCGGAACATTTTCATTTTCTTGGTGGACTTTGTAGTTTTCGACTTTGTATTCGCTTGGAAAGACTGCCAACTGTCGACACGATTCTGCCTGGACTCCTGCAGAAAACAATAAGAATGAATAAGAAGAAATCAATTTAGACTTTCATCCATTTTCATAACCAGTAAGATATTTGGATACATAAATGTATCAATTCTGACATTGAGATACTTTGTAAGTCAACATCTAAGTTATGTCACAATCCAGCTCACACAAATTTCTTTCTATTACTGGTTTTATTGTATTTAAAATATTGTAACATACTATTACTTGTTTAACCCTGGCGCTACCACAGGTTTCACGGTGAAACCGCATATTCAAACATTTGTTCCTCAAATACCAGTGATATTTCAGTGAAACCGCCGCACAAATCGCTCGCCTGTAGTGCCATCTATTGGTGAGCATAAAAAACAGCGCTCGAAATATGTCGATCCCTTCACAAGTAGCACTTAATCAACGGTTTACATTAACGTGTGTTATTTTTGACGATTCTCGGTGTTTTACTTGCAAATATAGTGGTAATTCGCGTGTGCAATGAATGGTGAGTACTTTTATCGATAGAATAGAGACGTATGTATTGAATAATCTCCATAAAATTAATTTATCATAAAAATTTTCAAAATTCTGTGGCTTGCTTCATGCGGTTACTCTGTGAAACCTCTGGGGAAACAAGTGTTGGTCATTCCATACTCTTTTGAATATGACCAATGATGAGATTTTTCGTTTGATTGAGGAAATACCATCTGCTCCTCAATCAGAAGTAGATCCTGATTCGGAGACGGACGATGATTTTGAAAATCCTAATTTTCCGCGAACTCCCAGTGGTTACTTGGTGAAACCACCAAAATTTTTTGAAAGTTAATAATTTTTTTTTTGTCAAAATATGTTTGTACTATTATTTTTGATTCATTTTAACCTTACATAAGGATAATTACAAATATTCGCCAACAAAATGTAATTATGGTAGTCAAAGGGTTAAACAATGTAGTAATAACTCAGGTCCATTTTCACACAATAACCTGAAGCAATTGATGTAGACGAAAATATTTTTGTTTCGGTCCGAATAAACTGACTAAATAGCTGTAAAGATATTGAACCTACATTACTCTAAAAATTGCTTCAGTTCATATTGAAAATTAACTCAAAAACATTTTCTTTCCCATTCTGATAAATGAGATATTCTGAAGAATCAATTTTGGTGCATACAATGAATTATACCTAGAAAACGTGTCAATCTAGAGATTGTAACAAACTTATAATTTGAATAATGAGTTGATATATAGTTCAAAAATTTCCAGTAATCTCTATGAAACAAGTCATTTAACAAAATGTAACAAATAATTTGATAATCTGTCGATATCTTACTACTCTCTATAAAAAAATAACTACAATGAAGAATGAGGTAAGATTTGCCAAAATTAAATTCATAATGAATAATTCTGAAATGCGTTATTGTACAATCCTAATTTTGTACGTGAGTAGTACTTGAAATTTAAACAAGTTCAAGATACTACCAGAATAGAAGTCAGTATACATTTTTCATTGAAGGTAAAGTGTTCCTCTTGAAAATTGGTTTATTTTTTTTAATAATAAAAATAATCATGCTTGAATTAATGTCTATATGAAGACATATGTTTTGCGTTGTCAGCCAATTCTCAAGAGTATCATAATATTGAGAATAGGCTGATAATACCTTATGAAGAGATCTTAATTACAGAAAACATTTTCTTCAAACTCCATATCGTACTCAGGAGATATTGTAAATATGAGCATCTACTTCAACTGGGACAGAAATATCAATACTATTTCATGTTCATGTTATAACAATACAGCAGCAGCTTAGTTTTTACATGAATTATAAGACCTAACACTATTGTAGAATTTAAAATAATTTCTGGACGCAGCTCAGATGCACAAAAATACTCATCAACAATACATCAAAGTAAAACACGAAAAAATTTCGTAAGTGACTATTCAAAAATCGTCTTCTATCAGATTTTTACTAATTAAAAAAAAATTATGACGCTTCTGGGTCTATACTGAGTGAAAATCTGTATACTTGTTTAGTATTTAGTTCTTGATTCATGTTTACACATGATGTATAGTCTGTCCAGCGACCGTTGGCGTGTATGTCACCAATGGTATATGACGTCGATCGTGAACACTGTTGCCAGACATAATAGATAATCTTAAATCTAAATAGCTAACTCAATTCTCAACAAAATGAGATATCTTGCATGTTTGACATGGCGGGGATTTTTAGCGGTAAATTCAAATTGACCATTATTCCCTACCAGAAGTGTCTATCTATATGGAATCCATATTCATCGATCGATAAATCAAACTTATTTACAAAATCTTCTAGGTTACTCGGCGACTGTCAAACGTGAAATGCCGATTACCGGCATTGGTCGAGAGGGTCCGACAACATTGCAAATTTTTCAATTAAATGACAACTTAACAAACATTCAACTTATTTTCGTTACTCGGGATGTTAGTTTTTCTTGAAAGATACATACGATTTGATATGTTAAGAACAGAATATTTGTCGAAATGGATGATCCGGTCACTATCATCATATAATTACTTTTTCAGAAAATTACTTACGACAGATATGAATTTTGACCATTTCGAATTTTATTTATTTTGGTAGGCAGGCTTGCGTCGTTATTTGCGCATGAATGTGACGTACACGCCAACTTAGACTGGACAGACTATATTTATTGATTTAAGTCAACAAGAAGACTACTCAAAAATAAGATAATTTAATATTGCTGGGAAAGTTAGTCGAAACCTCTTCATAGTATAAATTGGTGAAAAAAATAGAGAGGTATTGAGAATTAATGAAGATTTCGTGTCTTTGTATAGTAGTTTTATATTATAAATAAAAATTCACAACGTTACTATGAACCTAAAACAGTCGAATATTTTTTCATAAATTATAAAAAATCTTATATATTATCTGACGCATTCTGCGTTTATTAATGGTTTTGACAACTCTACAACGGTGATTATATTACACGACGCTTTCAGCCGAGGGCTCGGCATAAAAATTTACACTTCAACTACCTTGATTCAAATCTTAATGATGAAACTCAATTTCATGATACTTACATTGGATAGCAATTGTCTCGGAGCTCCAATAGAATATATTTGTTGAAACTTGAGCGAGGAGTTTTTTGTCATCTGTACATTGTCTTTCACATCGAGCAGTTATTGACGCCAATAATGACAACATCCACCCATGCCTAAAATACAATATTTGTGTGTGGGGACAGGCATCTGAATGGACTCGGGTGATTTCGATTGATAATTTTAAGGTTGATTTATTTTCGAATCGTCATTAAAAGATCTATTTATTTGTCGCATCTGTTGTATCACATTCACAAAATCAAAGTCAGTTCGGTCACTCAAAAAAAAAACATGTTTTTAACTAATAACCTATACGCGCATAAATCTCCAACTTGGTCAGAACATAATATGGTACTAACTGCCTTTGGGAGCAACCTCGTTCGATACAAGGTAAAATTTTACAAAAAATTTCCTACAAGTAGTTACCGAATTGCATGCAATGTTTGAAAAATAATAAAAATTTGCTCTCAAAAATAATTTTTTAACAGGGTTATTATCATCACACAAAGAATTCCAAAATAAAGAAAAATGATATTGAATAGCTGAAGACATAATGTAATTCCACCAAAAGAACAACAAATTTAAATTGAAAAAAAAATCATACACACATCCAAATACACAAATAAGCCTCACTCTTAAAACGCTTCTGATAGATAAAAACAATAGGAAGTAATAAGACTGCTGTCTTTAGGAAGCGTTTCAAAATCATCAAGATTTACCTCCATTTTACATCTCACAGGATTTTTAATGCATTCTTCCAAAATTTTAATATTCCAAATGCTTCTTGGTTTCATGATATATCAGAGGCTCCTACGCTTATTTCCAACAATTATTATTATTCCATATTCTCTTAGTAATGAACTTATAAATGAAGTGAATTTTACGAAAGATTTAGGTGTAATTTTTGATGACAAATTATCTTTTAAGCAGCACTACGAATTTACTTTTCTAAAAGGTCAAAAGAAAATCTATTTTCTCAAGAGGTTTACGAATAAGTTTAACAACATTGAAACATTTAGAAAACTTTATTTCTCCTTTGTGTATTCAACAGTTATGTATGCTTCTCCTATTTGGAGACCCAAAGATAAGGGAGAGATAAAAAAGTTAGAATCTCTCAATAGAGTATTTATTAGGTATGCAGGGTATAGAACTGGAATGAGAATTCCGTTTACAGATCACAATTTAGTTCCCCTTTATCAGAGATTTCAAATCTCAAATTTTGAATCAGCTATGGATAGAGCTGATGTGATCTTTGGGTATAAAATTTTGGTCAATTTAATCGATGTACCTGAAATATTGAGTCAATTTAATTTTTATGTACCCCCCCGCAACCTTCGTCATAATGTTTATGATTTTCAACCTAACAATTGTCGTCGGGGAGATAAAGAGAGAATTATTGATAGAATATTTAAATCGTAGACTGGTTTGATCCAAACACACTTTCGTTGTACAAAATAAAAAATTTATCAAAATCATTGTTAAAATTTGACTGAATTGAATAACTTAATATTTTTTTATGTAATCAAGTTTGTATTTTTGTAGGCTTCTAGCCATAAACACATTGTAATTTTTAATGTATGGGGCTTGCCCCGTGAATAAAGATAAATAAATAAAAATAAAATAAATAAATTATTAATATGCAACAAACATTTAATCAATTAAAATTTCACAGAATCTCCATAGTTACTTTCTACTGTCCAAAATCCAAAGAGGTCGATTTACAAAAAAAAAAAAACTGAACTTTACCGATTAAACAGATTGATAACTGTCGAAAAATCTAGATCTATGAGGCATCTGAAGAAATTCAGTAACCAAAAAAAAGATTTGAAATTGCAATGCACTACCCAAGAAATATGACCTTTAAGCTCCATTCAAGTAAAACTTTAACGATAATTGTAGCGAAGGAGCTAGTAATGATGGCCATCCAATACGAGTTTCCCTTTTTTGAGAGGAAAGCAAACTGGCACATCAGATGTGGAGTTTCCATAAATCTCAAAATAGAATGAGAAGTTGTCGCCAGCAAAGAAGTTAGTAAAATTGTTATCTTATCAGAGGTTATGCTTATTAACATTTCTTTTCTAAAAACTGGTAAACTATCATCCTTAACTTGCACTTTACCTTACTGAAATTGAGATTTTTAACCACATCTATCCAACCTTGATTCTATCAAACTGTTACTTGTACTTAAATGTTTCAAGGGTATCCTTGGTGACCTATGATTTATACAGATAATAAAGGAACATGACTACCTACCCTGCGGGCTCATGACTGAATGGTCAGGGAAAATCTCTACAATTAATTCAATAAAAAAAAAGTCTCTCTGAATGCACATTTATAAAAAGCTCAATGTTCGAATGTGATAAAGTATCATTTTCAATGAATAAAAGACATTCATATAGATTACCTTCTTTACATCTCATCTTACAGAGATTTGAATTACTTCCATTACGCAACTCACCTCAAAATTTTTCTGCCACTCTTTCTGGGCTTTGTTCATTTCCTCTTCTTCTATTTCTGCTTCCCTCTTACGTTTTCTCTCTTCTTGATCTCTTTCAGCAAGATCTCTTCGTTTTCTTTCCATATCGGCGAACAGTTTCATGGTTAGCACATAAATTGCATGTTTGTATTTATCTGGGTCATCCTCTGGTATCTTATCTTTTCCTTCTTTTTTCGCCTTCTTCCGTTTTTCTGTGAGCTAAAGTCAAATATTTAGATTGGAGGTATTTGAAATGAAATAAAATCTATAAGAATTAAATATAGTTTTCTCAGGAATTTCAGTTAGTATTATATTTACTCTGATATTAACGTATGAAATTTCATTGTAGCATAATGTAAAATACACCCCACTGCAATTTGTGATGTGTAATTTACAGACACACAATTTTAAAAGCTACACATAAACCTAAATAACAAATAGTTAAGCAGATCATCTTTCCTCTGCTAAAATATGTTTATAAAATAATAAGAATATGTTTAAAAAAAATGACTTCCTCAATACCCTATAACAATATATAAATATAATGCCTTCACTTAACAAGTAAACTGAAATACATGTTGATTATTTTGGTAATAATGTAGATCTTTCCAGATTCACAGAATTTTGTCCCCCATTTAGTTTCTTTAAATTAAGCTGACCTAACCCAATTTTCGGAAGTAGCAAATTTATGTAATCAATAGATGTGGTTATGATAAAAATGACAATATTACCAAAATCAAAAAGGACTCTTTGAGAAATTTGCTATTTTCTATAACCAGAGGTTAGGCAAGCTTATTTTCTTCATAAATAACAGTGATCGAGCAACAAAATCAGAGTTTATATTTGTCAATTTCAGCCTAAAATAAGCAAGATCTATATAATTATCATTCCCTTTCAATGAAGACTACAAAAACTGAAGTTTGTTAACAAACCATTATATCGGTCCTGCCTTTTGCTTCTTCGATGACATCCATACATTTTTTTCTAGTGACTTCATTCTCCAGAATTTTCCATGCTTTATTGACTGCTTCAAAGGCTTGTTGTGCTCTATCAGGGTCATCTTGATTTTTATCAGGATGAACTAAAATAGATAACCTTCGGTATTTTTTCTTTATTTCTTCAATAGAGAGTTCTGGGTCAATTTGTAAAACTTCGAACGGGTTTAAATTTAGATATGTTGATCCAGGCCTTAAAAGACGATCAATTTGTTGTTTTGGTGTCAACACTGAATCTCGTTTTTCAATTTCTTTTACCTAAATCAGATTGATAAAGAACGGTTATTACATATACCACAAAAAATATTACCTCTGTGTAGAAACATTCAAACTTTGCATCCTTGTCGGGCACTGTGGATGTGTTTGAATTCATAGTGTGATATTTTCCGACTAAATAAATTATTATTATTGTTGTTGTTCATGCAGGACAACCATTTGCATTTATACTTTGGATGTATTCAGTTATTCACAATCACAAATCACAAATCCACTGTCACTGCACTGTCACTATTAAATCAACTGTCATGAGTTGAAAAGTTGAAAGCTTCAGCTTGTTACAAATATAAACTAAAGAATATTCAGTGGTTTGCTGAACCATCGATAAAACAGATTTGACAGCTTGGAGTCAAGAATCGTACAGATCGATTGGCGTCTGAAATTAAGATCGTAGCGCCGGAACGGCTAATATCGGTACTAGAACATGGGCCATTAGCTGTTTGATTACATTGATTGGTAATAGTATTTACGTTCATTTCATTTTGAGTTTTCGAACGTTCAGCTTCGTAATTTGTGTTTTTTTGGAGTTCGTATTTTCCAGTGGTTATTGTGTTTCGATTGAGGACAATATTATCTCTGTTCAACAGTAGATAACCTACCTACATCAAGTTGAAATTTACACTGAGTTTTTATCATTGAACATGAAAATCAATAATAAAATAAAGTATAGGACGAATAAATTAATTGGTTAAAGGAAGTATGTATACCTCTTGAAAAGGCTGTATGATAGAACCCTTATTTATTTAAAAAATAAAAAACTTTCAAAAGTTTCAAGAAAACATCTCTGACATGTGTACTTTCATAACGAACTGAAGAACTTTTGAGTATAATGGACAAAACTAAGTACTTACCAGCAAAACTGAAAGAAACAACATGAAATAAAAGAAGAATTAACATGAATGCTCTGCTTGAATTTTCCTGACGTATAACATATCTCCTAAAAGTACGGTGGACTTCTGAGAGTCTGGTTTTTTTGATAGAATCTCTGTTTTCCTGATTATATAATTGAAAATTTTAGTTTTTACCTAGCTATAGAGTCAAGATTCATTTCATATTCTTGATGTTATGATAAACTGTTGTTTTGGTTGTGCAAATAAACATTATTTGTTATTATTATTTCAATAGTATCTCTGGTTGTTACATGAAAGAAAATACAATTATCTAGAATCTCTGGATGATGGCCAGGTTCAGATTCCGATAAAAGTGAAAGATTTTTCGTTGGAATAGCATTGGACTTCAAAAACTCTACGTTTTCGGTTGGCTGAAAATTGCACATCATTAGTTGGTATAATTCTATATGGAAAAATCCACAAACTTACTGCAGGGAAAATAATTATTCTCAGTAAACTGTAAAGAACAACTCTCTTATGTTCAGACATTTTTCTAAATCTTCAAGTTATGAATCCACACCTTTCTTCTGTCCATCATTTCCTTGTTTCCCAACTTTGTTTGGAATGCAACTTTGAATTATCCAGCTTTCGGAAAGGTATGTAAGCTATATTCGATTTTTTTTTTTTGCCCAAGATGAACAATAGGATACACAAGAATAGTGATTTATCTCTTCTGAACGTTTGTAAACGATCCAAAACACAATTAAAACTCAACATCTTCTCATATAAAATACACGTTAACAGATGTAAACAAATCAATCTATGGCCTATGCGTTAGTAATATTCGACACCGTTAGGGGGCGTATCGCTTACTATGTTTTACCAATAGCAGGGAAAAGTTCAAAGTTGTGTATTAACACAAAGTCAAGAAAGCGAACATATCCATTGAGCGAATTTGTGTTGACTTGAAATTGACAGTGAGAAGTGTAGTTATTCATTAAGAAAATTTTATAAATAAAGTAATTATATTCGATTATTAATCTTTCGAACCCAAATTCATAACACTATAGTCAATGACAAACATGAGAATGTTCTACAGAAACGAAAAAATTATTATATCACCCGGCCACTTCAACAAAATGAGGATGCTTAAGAAATAAAACACACACTTTCTGAAAATGACCAGTGACAATGAAAGACCAGAAGGAAGGATGAAAATAAAAGATATGTAACCATAGACAGTGCAATAGTCAGGTTGATTGAAATCAAAAATATCTATTAGTGACATCCAACATGAAAACTGAGAACAGTGAGAACTACTGTGCAAAAGTCGAAATCCATAATAATAGAATGACATTTAGACTCTTGCACCATTTATTTTAAACTAAGTTTAATGATAAACCGAGTTTAATTTGACATTTTCGCTTGTCAAATGTCAAATTAAACTCGGTTTATCATTAAACTTAGTTTAATGATATACGGCGTAATTATGTCGTAAAAATTTCAGAAATTTTAAAAATAAATTTTATAGACTAAATCTTTTGAAAACTGATGGAAATGCAGAAGAAATAAAGCTGAAGTGCTTCATTTCAAAATAAGTAGTTGGGTAATGTACATTGTTTACAAGCCCATAAGCCTTTCGGAACCGTCGTTAAACTGCATTTCCAAGTGAAATAAATACAATAGAAACCAATGGGTACCTATATAATAAGATTTTCCTAACATTAATTCACCGCTCGTTAACACTTGGTGGATCATTTTCCAAAATTATTAATCAAATGAAGTAAAACACTTGGTTTGATTCCATTTTTTTCGGTAACTAATTTTCCTCAATGTGAATAAAATGTCTTTTTGGATATCTTCTTTTTAATGCTGAATATATGCAGACTTTTCGTAATTAATTTTTATCAGATACTTAAGTCATAAACTTGAATATGATTTTACGAAGGACAAGAAGAACTAAAACTTGATGATGTTGATGTATAAATGGGTTCAATCAAATGGGTTTTATACTTTTATAGCTGTATGCTGCATATTACATATTTATCTATGTGCGTTTGGATGTGTGGAGTATGAGCGACGGAATAAACCTGTGAAAATTATTTTGGAAGAATATCAAAAAGAAAACTTACGTACCTATATCTAAAAATTCCCACTGACTATATTTAATGACAAATATCGAAAAACTTGCAATTATAACCTCGAAATATTATTTAATAACCTCAAAATTGCATGAATTCTCAATACAAAGTATTATTCTTCGAATATAGGAAAATCCTCGTGAAAATAATTGGTTCAGATGTTGTGTTTACCAGTGTGTAACAGAATGTACGAAGTGAGGGGTCGGTTATATAATCCTGTAACACAATCAAATAAGTTTCTCTGTTCTGGCCAGGTATCGTCCAGAACAGAAACATCATTTCCAGTCGATAGATAATTTAAAAATTCTGCATATTATTTGAAAAGTGTGGTATTAAACTATTCAGAATCATTGAAGGATTTCAGAGACCATCAGAATGAAGACATGAATATTTTCAATAAATTCTATTGTTCCATGATTTTCCATACTTTCAAATTAAGTATTTATAAACAAATATTCAAACTGAGCATGTTGTTACCAATTATAAACTTAATTAAACCTACTATATATATATATATATATATATATATATATATATATATATATATATATATATATATATATATATATATATATATATATATATATATATATATATATATATATATATATATATATATATATATATATATATATATATATATATATACCTACAGTGCCGGATTAAGCCAGCGCGGGGCCTGTAGCAAATTCGGCCAAGAGGCCCTTGGTTTGCTTTATGTTCTCAAGTTTATGGTATTAAACTTATTATTTAGAAAACTTATTTATTAGAAAATAAAACCGAAAATTTGTGTGTGTGACAACCCGGAGCGGCTATGTAGGAACACGTATATCTGTGTGCGTGTAATGATACCAGTTTTTGAAATAAACTTCCCATATTCTTTTCATTACTTTTTTACAAATCAAACTGGTTGATTTTTTTTAACTTAGGTAGTAAAATAGTTCGTACATTATTTTGAATACTCATTAGGTACAATCAAATCTACATACGCACAATCAAATTCAAATTTATATTCATGTAAGTAAATGACATCCATGTTACTTGTGAAAGAGCTATTTGAGCTACAGTCAGTTAGATGATTGGAGTTGAGTCATGAGAACTGTCAAGAAACTTGGGCCACCCTTTTTCATTCGCCAGGGGGTCGCAAGTATTGGTGTTACAATAATATGGTGGAATGTAAACTGATGCAATTGAAATACAATGCTACACTAACATCTAAAGAGCTTTTAACTGTTTTTTACGTCGTGCCAAATATAAAAGTACATCAAAAGAATCCTATTTGATTTGTTCGGGTCTTACGACTAGCTCGATAGATAACAATATCAGGGAATTCCGCTGTTAGTTTTGCAGTGCTACAAACTTGCGTGTAGTGCAGTGCAAGTAGTACAAACACATAACTTGTGTGGCCAGCGCTAAATTTTCAGAAATGTGGTACAACTTAAAATTATTGTTGTAGATTTTGACACCAACGTTTCTCGTGGTAGGTATTATTCAACCTATAGGTACCTACGATTTAACGTGGCAAAATCGAGTTTTAGATTTTTAGGTGTGAGTGGAGCATATCCTAAGCACCTAAGCGCTCCGCGTTTAAAGCATGCAAGATATTTTACGCTTATCTAAACTTATTTTTTTTTTACTGTCAGACAGGCGTTGGAGCGCGGGCCCCCCCAATTCGCGGGGCCCATAGCATTTGCTACTCTTGCTACGTGGCTAATCCAGCACTGTATACCCATATAGGTATATATATATATATATATATATATATATATATATATATATATATATATATATATATAAATATATATATATATATATATATATATATATATATATACATACATATATATATATATATATATATATATATATATATATATATATATATATATATATATATATATATATATATATATATATATATATATATATATATATATATATATGTGTGTGTTACAGTCAATTTGTGAAAAGACGCCGTATATATACCGCGCAGACCGTTTATATACAGACTGCCCATATCAGACCGTTTATATAAAATATATTTCTCTCATAAATCGACTAGTCATTATATAAACAGCGCCGGCCGTATTATATTGCGTACTCAATTTTAGGCAGTTTGTGAAACAATTCAATATTTACATCTACAAACAGGAGCGTAATAGAATTTTGAACTATACCCAAATATTATTAATTTATGGCAAATAAAATAATTATTTCGATGTTCATTAAAAACTATTTATTAAAAAACATTAAAACCTTCAAAAAAACAAAAAACATCAAAACATTTAAAAAAATTAAAAATTATTTGTTATGGCAACTTAGGCTACTGTGGCATTTTGAAGTGCATAAAACTTTATTTTTTTTACATTAGCATTCATTTGATGCACATTTGTTGCCTTTACAATGGCATCTTCGAAAACCTTGCCCATGCCCAATTGACTCCAATTTTGCCGCAGTTCGAAGGTATGTTGTCGGAGCAAGTATTTAATTCCATAAGATTAATTGGGCAGGTACCTACTAAATTCTGCCCTGGAATATAATTTTGAAAGAATGCCGTTTTTCGTGAGTAATCTGAAAAAGCCCTCTTTGGTTACTTCTTTGACTATTCATTAGATTTAGGATCCCCTCGCCCTCTATCCACCTCTGGAACCGGGATTCTTACTGTATCACCTATGTCCACATGTGGATGTGAAGAATCACTTATATGCTTCATGCGTTTTGCTTGTTGTTTCAGCGCCTCTTTGGCGTTTTTTCTAATTTTATTGACATCCTCACCCTTCATACATAGATTGCAGAGTGGGTAATCGGATGCTTGGTTTACAGTACATGTTAAGTGTATGTAATTTTCGCAAGATTTGCACAGTTTGACATCGCCGCCATACCTTTCACCATGACCCGTTTCCGAATGTACATCTTTCAGTATGTTGAAAATTTCATTTTCATGAACATAATAAATTATGTCAGTAAAATTACCGTTTATAGGGAATATCAATTTTTCTACCTCCCGCACTGATATTATATCATAATGTCGTAATAGCCAATGCACGTGAGGATCCCTTTTGGTAACATTTTTTGAAAATTTCACTTCTTCTATTAATTTATTGCACTTTTCAAGATTTAAGCTTCGACAATTTTTACCAAGATTACTTTTCCTTTTATAAAATTCTTCATAAAATCTGAAAAACCATTATCATTGTTATATTTTAATATTTAAATATAATAAATGCTGCCCTGTATAGCCCAGTTTTGAATTTTAATTTAAAGGTTATGTTTGAAAGAATACCTAAATAATACGAATTTTCATATGAATGTGTTAAATAAATCACTTATGTATTGATTAATAATGTACTTTTTTACCTTTTAATTTTGTCTTCTTCCATTGTTAGTAAACGTTTAATGATAATAACTACAACTATAAAATCACCTGGCGGTTGGAAACAATAAACAAAATAAACTGACTAACTTTTTACGCGCGTTTTATATAATGTCTAGTCAGTTTATAATTTGTGCTTTATTTCATATATAGCGGAGCAGTTCAGGCAATATATATACCGGCTAAACAGTTTATATAATGCCCAATTTCATATATTGACTGTAACATATATATATATATATATATATATATATATATATATATATATATATATATATATATATATATATAGTATGTAATATATATATATATATATATTTCTGTGGAATGTGGAACCAATTTATAGTCCAAGGACTAGGTAGGTACCTTCTATTCAAAATAAGAATAAAATCTACTAACCTGTTGCTTTTCCAACTTATGTATGCACTCAACCAATGTCCAAACAAAGATGAAGGAAACTTAATCAATATTCCTTGTATTAAGTAATGTCAACACAAAATAACAAATCTTTCAATTATTTCACTTTAGAAAAACACATTAATTTCTTCTTCATCATATTCTTGCACAATCATTCTTTCAACATATGAATAATAAAAAAACAACATGAAAATAAATTTTGCAAATACTTTAAAGAAGGCAACATGGTGAAACATTATGGTATGGTAGTTGTGAGAAATAGCATAAAGAATAATATATAGCTACCTGAAAGTTTAAATATTCTGAATTATTAACAAATTTGTAATATACTTACTATTAATTGAATAGGTAGGTACTGAAATTAGTACCTAGTATTGAAATGATATTTCCTTGGGTATATCAATATCCATTTTAATTATTATTTAACTTCAAGCAGACGGCATTATAATATCATGAAAGTTTTAAAATTGTCATATATCTAATATTTGATATGGAAAATCCATTCATAATTTTTAAATTTCAAGAGAAGTTCATTGTAGTATATCAAATTATTATAGCTAGACATAGGTAACAAATTCTGAATTTTATATTTTAATGACGTTCAAGGTAAAAATTTAATGGGAAGCTACACAATTAATGTACAATAATTGTGAATGCTGAAACAAAATGACATAAAAATATTCATTTTAGAAGAGAGTGTAGGGTGTAGATTCCACCCGAGAATTTTCTAGAACAAAACAATTGAAGATCCATGGACACAGAACTAGGTATATTTTATATTATAAGTGTGAACGTGCACAGTTGTTAAAAGGTGAAGTTGAAAACGGTCAGTGTGCAAAAGATGAGTTAATACAATCACAGTGGTTGGAAAATTTGTGTTTAAAGTCAGTGAAGAACAATCGTACAATTGAATCAATGAAAACTGATGGTTGTGAGGAACCACTTCCTGAAATATTATACCTCATCCAGTTTATATGAAGAAAGAACTTCCCCAACAAACTTTGAAGTACGCGGTTTGGTTTGGATGCTTAACAACAAAACACCATCGACAGAAGCATCCATAATATTATTTACGCGTAGCAACTAACATAGCAACGGCGTGCAGAGGTTAGAATATAGGAAACATAGAAAAGAACAACCTACTGTGAGTGAAATCAAACAAAGATCGTCGTGACGTCGTATACCAACACATTGTCATGGTGGAAAAGACTGTAAGTAACTTTAATTAAGATAATTATTTTTGATTTAGTTTTTAAGAATGTCGAAAGTTGTTATTTAATATTTGTTTTATATTATAACATTTTGTTGTTGTTTAAAAGTTTAATTTCGGGGTTTTCAAATAGGTAGGTAACATCAAAATTTTATTCTCTGGAAATTCAATATAGGTACCTATTAAGTAACCAAAACAATATTAAGAAATGTTGAACACTCAAACGATATATAGAGTAACGGCAATTTATTGAATATAAAATACGAATTTTCTAAGAAAAAACTGTTGTTTTATTCCTTACGCGAAACAAATTTCGAAATATAAAGAAATATTATCCTACAGATATCAGTTAAGTTTTGACCGTCGCATAACCTAACGAATAAATTTTAATTGATTCACATTGCTGTTTATATTTTAAATATACAGGGTACTCAGTCAATATTTCACCTCATACGAACTATTTCACTGATACTTATTTCTTAACGCCTTTGATTGACCCCAAGTCGATAGCCGTCATACCTCTCGGGAAAATACTCTTTCATCCAACTGAGATGAGTGCATCGAGATGGAAAAGCGATAAGTAACGAAAGGAAGAAGATAAACTATCGGAAAAACTCACCGCAACTTACTCGATCACATGCCCAATGGCATAGGTTAAAAGCCCTGAACTTTAAAGCGACGCAATCGGTGCCCGTTAAAACTTGTGCTATAACTTCGTTTCAATCTTGGACATAAATGAAGATGTATCGCGAGAAAGGCCATTACCAGAATTCGGTTGCAAGAAACTTGGGATTGTTTCTGGTATTTTATCTAAACAGCTCCCTCGTCCTGTCGTTTTTCCTAGCCACCCTCGCAACCAGAACGTTTTCTATGTGTAAGAATGATCGTGCCCCCTCTTTCTTATCTATAATTTACGACTCATGATCTACTCAGATATGTTGGTGAAAAATGTTATAGGACCCTCCATTTAATGTACCCGAGCACCCGAACTGGTCATCTACCATATATAATAATATATTATACTCGATGTATAATATTTTTCAAGAACAGATCTGAGTATTAAAACTTTGTGTTATAATATATATATATATATATATATATATATATATATATATATATATATATATATATATATATATATATATATATATATATATATATATATATATATATTGATTTTCATCAATTCTAAATTTCACTAATGTCCGCATGTGAATATCATGGTTATTTGTATTTTGTATATGCTTATATTTGTTTTATATTTGAACGACCCATTATTGTATCCATCCAAGACTTCCATTTCATATTGTGCTTATTTTTGACACGCAAAGATTGACATGTCTTGAATTTGACCCCTGTGGTCCACTCCATCAGTTGCCTGAGGATGTGAAGGAAATTTCGCGAAACCGGTAGGTATTAACAAAATAAACATTTAAAAACCTTTG
Organism: Cynegetis impunctata; assembly: GCA_030704885.1. NCBI lineage: Eukaryota > Metazoa > Arthropoda > Insecta > Coleoptera > Coccinellidae > Cynegetis > Cynegetis impunctata. The sequence continues at coordinate 385,621 of JARQZK010002168.1, read as the reverse complement.
GATTTGTAAGAGTTGTGTTTTTTCATTCCTAACTTATTATATATATGTATATATATATATATATATATATATATATATATATATATATATATATATATATATATATATATATATATATATATCAGTGGCGGCTCGTGAGGTTTTGGTTTGAGGAGGCTACAAGAGGTGTTAAAAATTCACCATAGGCGAAAATTTTTAGGATTTCAAGGTCAACCGCCTTATAATTTAAAGAAAATCAAAGTAAAACAAGCACCCTAAGCTATTAATTTGTTTTCACTTTCGAGTGTCTACCTTGAGACCTGCAACTCCTATTTACAATATTCACAAAAACTCTTCTCAGCCTATTAATCAATTTATCTATTCATCAAATTTTTTTTTCTTTCACAAAATAGGTACCTACCTACCTACGTAACGAATTTGTTAACAGCTGGTGGGAGCAAATAAAAAGTTATTATATATTTTTGAAGATTAGCGGGATTCTGCGATCTTTAACGTTAGCAAAATGATCTATAATATCCTCATAAAATTTTTTGTCTTTCGCCAAAAGTTTTACCAATTTCTTTTCAATAGACAACAAACTAATATTTTTCAAACGATCCTGGCTCATTGAATTTCGTAAATAAGTTTTAATTCTCTTAAGAGTGGAAAACGAGCGCTCTACGGAAGCCGATGTCACCGGGATAGAAACAATTAGACATAAGAGTTTATAAACTTGGGGTAAATCTTGATTCAAATCATTATCAAAAAGGTATTTAATAGTCCTCACATGATTTTCATTTTGCTCCAAAATTTAATTGTCATTATAAACAACACACAGTTCACTTTTTATGGCCACCTTATCAAAAAAAGTGTATTTTTGACATAAATTTTCCAAAAGGTTATCTGGAAAATTAGCCGAAAATCCGGTTAGCAAATTTTTATTGAGTAAGTCGAAGAAATGCAGTTCTTTCAAATCAGAGAACCTCATTTCTATTTGACCCCTAATAGTATCCAAAGTTTCATAAAATATTTGCTTATAGTGAAGCTCCATATCTGCGTAACTGAATTTCTTTCGTTTTGGGCTAAATTGAGTCGTATCATCAGTAGTTTGAAATACAGAAAATAGTTTTTTAAAATAAACTTCTGCACGAAATTCTGAAATTTTTTCCAAAAGAAACTTGAGCCGATTTCGTGAGTGAATTACATCTGAAAACTTGTGCTGTAAGATTTGAAAAACTATTTCTGTTTGTTCAAATATTAATTTAAAGATGTTTAAAAAATATATAAATTCCTTATCTTGTAAGTAAGATATTAATCCGCGTGCTGTATTTAAAGTTACTTTATCGGTGAAAAATTCCTCACTTTCAACTAGGTAGGTATAGAATTAAATCCTCAAATCCTAAGCGGCCCCAAACAGAGACATTTTCACTAGTAATAAGTAAACACTGCAAACAAAATAATTTATTTTTTACCTGTGATCCGGTTAGGCAGGGATGTCTCTCATATTCCTTGTATTAAAACCGCGGTTTTGTTGTCTGTTACGCTGCACCAAATTGTTTAATTCAGGGGTAGGTCGCAATGTTTTTATCAAAAATTTATCCTCATTACTTAGTGCACTGAAGTTATGGGATACCAAATATTCCACTAAGTCACCATTGAAATTTTTGAAATTAACTAACAGTAACCAAACTCATTTTAAAACAATACGCAAGCAATATAAGTAAACACGCTGCTGTTTACGGCCATTAGTAAATACTATCACACTACGATTCAATTAATGCTTTCCAACGAATTCACTCGATGTCACGCGAAATTCTATAGTTGTGATTGGTTGACATTGTATGAGTCTGGGTCTCTATCGGTGTTGCCATTTACATGTGTTTTTCTTTTCTATTGCAATGAAGTATTCATTCGGAGTATTTGCACCGTTATTTGCTTTTCTGTGGCAGACATAATGAACGTTGAGAATATACCTTTCTAAGCCTCCGCAGCGTTGCCACAAATCTTGAAATGAATGAAATGCAGTAAATGTAAATACCTTCTATCTCAATTAATAAATTATATTATATAATGTAGGTTGAAAGGGAGGTAGGTGCATAAAATAATATGATTTTGATTAATATGAATATGCTGAATGCTGACTATTCAATATAATATATTAGTGATACACGGAATATTATTGAGGAAGCTTAGCCTCCTTAGCCTCCTCTGACTAGCCGCCCCTGATATATATATATATATATATATATATATATATATATATATATATATATATATATATATTTTTATATATATATATATATATATATATATATATATATATATATATATATATATATATATATATATATATATATATATATATATATATATATATATATATATATATCTATATATATATATATATATATATATATATATATATATATATATATATATATATATATGTATATATATATATATATATATATGTTTATATATATATATATATATATATATATATATATATATATATATTTGGTGTTGCCTAACTTTTATCCCTTAAGGCAGCGTTTCTCGACCATTTAAACTATATAAATATATACTTATACAGGATGTTTCAAAAATAAGGTAAAATATTTAAGAAAGTGCATCTACATGAAAAATAAAGGTAATTTGCCGTATAAACTATGATCCGAAAACGATTTCTTGCCGAAATACAGGGTGTTGAAGTTTTAAGAGAAAAATTAATTATTTATTTGCATTTTCAACCACTTTAAACATTTTCATGAAATTTATTGTAGGGCTTTTATGCATTAAATAGCATTCATTGGTGTGAAAATATTTTTGAAATTTTCACTAGTGGCGTCCGTATTGGATTCGGACAAAATATTTTTTGAGAAAAAATGGTACGCTACTGCTTTTTCTGAAAATAAATTTTTTTTTTGAAATCCTTATTCCACTTAGAGCAAATCTTCGAATTTTCTTTCGTAGGACGCATGGTTTTCGCGTAAAAAAATCAGAAACATTTCTCTGTATGGTTATATGGCTATAATTGAATGTTTATTTATTTTTCACTTGTATATTATACGTTTATTTCACCTTGGATACGGTTGCTATAAACACACTCATTTTGCCCTAGGCCATTATGCCCGCATTTGCGGGCAGAGAGAGAAGGAAAATGGATAGGAGCAATGAAACGATTTTTAAATCGCTTTTTCCTCATAATATAATAATTTTTTCGTGAAAAATAAAATCTTGTATGCACCACGTGCGTTACCAGATCCTTACGCCCATCGGGCAACATTCATCCCATGGGCCAGAGGCCCTTGGGCCGAATATTTCCCTCCGGGCGTTAGGATCTATATAACGCACTTGGTACATAAATAACTATTTTGTACTTACAATAATTAATAACAAAGTGAAATAATTTAAACAAATCTAGTACTTTATAAGTTAAATTAAATGTTGAAAGTGTCCTCCTCTTGCTACAGTACAACCTTTAATACGACGGAAAAAATTAATTTCTTCCTTAAAACTTTAACATCCTGTATTTCGGAAAGGAATCTTTTTCGAACCATAGTTTGTATGGCAAACTATAAATATTTTTTCATGTAGATGCACCTGATTAAATATTTTACCTTACTTTCGAAACACCCTGTATATATATATATATATAATTATATATATATATATATATATATATATATATATATATATATATTTATATTTTTATATATATATATATATATATATATATAGATATATATATATATAAATATATATATATATATATATATATATATATATATATATATGTATATATATATACAGAGGCGCCGACTTATGAAAAATATTGGGGGGGTTCATACTGGGGGTCTTGCCGCAGGAAATTTTCTGAATTTTCGATGAAAAATATAGTTTTAAAATTTTTTCAAGTATTTTAGAGTCATATGATCAACATTAGAACACCGAAACCTAAACTTTCGATAACTCGACACTCGGGGAAACTTGAGAAGCCTGACACATTTTTTGGCGTTGAAAAACGAAACAAAACATAAACAGGCACGGTATTTTCGTAAAATATAGAAATAATTATGCTTATAGACTATTACAGAGTAGTGAATACATAGCTCTGAAAACACTGGAATTATATTTAAATAAATCCTCCACTATCAAGTTTAAAGTAAAAAACATAAAATATTGCTGTCGCACAGTAGTAGCACTTTGATTTAATAAGTTGAATAGCTAATTTCAGTTTACTTGGAATAAGGCTGAGGGTTCATTTAATGAAAACAATATCTCAAAGTTATTGCTTTGAAAATATTTAAGTATTATAAAATAATAAATATAAACATATTTAAGTATTTGAAAATAAGTAATACAGTAATATAGTAATACAGTTCTAAACTAGTACTTATATTTTCAAAATTTAAATTTAACATTATTTATGTAGGTATTTAATTCTCTCTTTCATAAAGATTTTTTATATTGCTCTAAATAGCAATACTAGGGCTAGAGTGTGTTTCAAAAGGTGCAAATGTCGAACGTCTGACTACATTACTAAATATTAAGTCGTTGATGACTGTTCGGGTATCCGATTCATCCAAAACATCTCGGTGGGCATGAAGAACAGCCAAGTTGTTCAATCGCTTCTGTCCCATTGTTGATGGGAGATATGACTTCAGACGTCTAAAGATCCTAAATTACCGTTCTGCTGTTGCTGTCGTGATTGGAACTACTTGGAGAAGCTTAACGCACTTCACTAATTCACATAAAATTTCTCCAACTGCAGACCCTTGTGGAATGTTACATCGCGCATGTTTTTTTGAGACTAGTTGTTTTTTGATAGCGATATCGGCTAACATATTCAAGTGTAAGCGCAGTCTCTCAATGTCTAGGTCGTTTTTGAAAACTCAGTTGATTTTTCAAACTTTGTTTCACCTCTGTTTACTAATAGCAAATACTCTTGGTCAATTGCAATGCCCTGTGTGGGTCCAGTTGATGCAAACCGCTCAGTAATGCAAGATCGCACCTTTTCAAAAACTTCAATGTAAAGAAGTTTGTAGTATTCCTTCGGGGTTCTGAAAGTGTGCGGAGAGCTGGCTTCGATGTTTTCATTCTTCTTTGGTATTATACTCGATTCCGAGGAAGCAAAGGATCATCGTATTATGAAGGTTTTTCTTTCAAACACAATTCCAAAAGTGTGCAAAACTATCACGCCTTCCATTGCGCATACAAATCAATCCCTATAATATTTTTTAGATCAGAAATACTTAGATGAGTTCATTGAATTTTTTCATTGACATCCCCTTCTGGGTTCATTGCATGGAAATAAAGACGTAAAAAGAAATAAGTCTTGAATTGTTACATTGACTCAAGGGTGCCTGCACATTTGTAACCCTCCATTGTTTTGTCCTCTGGAGAAAAAGAAAATGAAAAATACCTACATCATTTTGCGATTTTACAAAGAATAATATAACTAATAATTTTCTTAAATTATTGGGGGGGCTCCGCCCCCCCCCAAAATCTTATTGAGGGGGCTCGGGCCCCCCAAGCCCCATGGAGTCGGCGCCTATGTATATATATATATATATATATATTATATATATATATATATATATATATATATATATATATATATATGTATATATATATATATATATATATATATATATATATATATATATATATATATATATATATATATATATATATATATATATATGTATATAGATAATATAACTTTATTAGGTAATGCATTCACTTTATATAGTTTTGCACACGCCTGAATAGCTATTTACCTAACAAGTGCGGAAAATGAATTTTTCCGCACGAGTCTGCCGTTCACCGAACGACGCGTAGCGGAGTTCGGTGAAGCAGCCGATTGCGGAAAAACATTTTCCGCAAGTGTTAGGTACAATAGTTTTTCTACGAGCGTGAGGAAAGTCAACAGAACTAATCAAAAGTTGAGATATTTTTATCTGATTATAAGTGCTTATAGTTTATTTAGAAACCGCACGCATTTCAATTCGTAAAGAGTCATATTGCCAAGCAGTGCCAAAAAAAACCCTGCTATTCCATTTCCGCACCTTGCGGAAAATTATTTCCACACGGTGCGGGAAAATTAATTTTCCACACTAAAATGTGTGTGGAAAATTCAATTTTCCGCCCGCTCCATTTATATGAAAATAATGCAATTTAGAACAACATTTGAATATTAAAATCTTAAAGTATATCTTAAATAATGTATATAAATACCAATCACAAACAAATCAACGGAACACTGTTAACAAAAAAATAAAAATAAAAAACTAGAGGAAAACAGATTTGGGTCAGACTCCAAAAAATATTGCCATTTGTCGAGTTTCATCGATAATAATATCTGCTTTACACGTGTCATGAATGTATTAATCGGAAGCAAAATTTTAAGTATTAGGCAACTCATTGAAGAACTTGTAACTCAGGTAGTCCATCCCGTTCTGCGATTTTTTCAATCTATAAAAATCTATTCGTATGTCATCTCTTCCACGTGTCTCGTACGAGTGAATATGACAGTTCGATGAAACTGCTTCTGCATTTTTACGTTACGAGCATATATATATATATATATATATATATATATATATATATATATATATATATATATATATATATATATATATATATATATATATATATATATTAGTCCAAGATCCCAGAGCCGCCGGACGTCACTTATTTTCTCAGCAATAATATGTATGGGATTGAGTAGTGTTCTTATTTACTTTCAGTGTATGGATACCTGCTACCTTGTGCCGACGGCCAATTTCCAGGTACCAGGTGCTAAATATGGAAAAAAACTCACTTTTCTTATTTTCTCAGTCTTGATTTTTATATATGATACTCAGGAAACTATTTCAATACCGTGTGCAAGCAGCCAGACCGATCGTATGGGCCAAACATCCCGCCAGACACAAAAGAAGTGTTCCTATGAGTGTCATACTTATGAGCGAAATGTCATGATTTGCTCATTTAAGCGCGATAGTGATTATCTATGCGCGTCGATCTCCCTTCTATACTTACTGTCATAACATTTCGCTCATACTGTCATACTCATAGAGACACTTTATTTGTGTCTGGCGGGATGTTTAGCTCATACGATAGGTCTGGCTGCTTGCGTAAGGCATTGATATAGTTCTCTGAGTATCATATATAAAAATCAAGACTGAGAAAATAAGAAAAGTGAGTTGAGTTTTTTCCATATTTAGCACCTGATACCTGGAAATTGACCGTCGGCACAAGGTAGTAGGTATCCATACACTGGAAGTACATACGAGCACTACTTCATCTCACAAATATTATTGCTGAGGAAATAAGTAACGTCTGGCGGCTCTGGGATCTTGCTCTATATGTATAGATTTCATCTTGTACCTTTTGAATGATATGAAGGAGCACTCACTGAGTAGCCCTCGTGTTATACTCACTTTTCCTTCGATTCTCACAAAACATTCAGCTTTTATATCTGGAATTGCCGTAGGTAAATCAGACAATACATGGCGCCTCTGTAAAAACACTAGATCACAATGTTTTCGCTCAGCCCTATATCTCCAATTAGTAGAATCAATTCCGGAAAAAAGGCCCTCATAGACACCTGATAATTTACTGCGTGGCTCGAAACGTTAAGTAAAAACGTTTAATTCATTAGCACAAAAACCTGATCCATAAAATAAATCCACTTAACGATAATTCACACGGCCGGAGCGCCGGGACGCTTTACCGTCCCGACGTCTGATTTATCTTCTGGGGCATTCAATTTACGGCCAATTTGTGTCTAGCGATGTTGGGGATTGGCGAACTAATAGTCCGGGCACTTGCAAAGGTCTAACACATTGTGTGAAGGGCCACTTGACTCCTGTAAATCTTAATCCGGTCCAAATTGCCTACTCCTTTAAACTGGAGATAATTCGATTCAAATTCTTCCGTTACAGCACCAACGCGCCATTTGCCGATTAAAAAGAGTTCGCCATAGAGTAAGGAACTTTATTTGTCGTATTTTCCCTATAATATATATATATATATATTATTCGTTTTAGACCTTCTAGACCTCAATTTTTTTTCGCTGTACATATTGGTATCTCCAGCGGCTCTCATCGAGTCAAATGGTACCTGGGATTGTTTTCGTTGCATAACGAAATTATCAAAATTAGGGTAATTCTGCAACCGCCGCAATTTTTACGTAGATATTTCTTATCTTCATGTAAATATCCTTCCCGGTTAGGATTGCCATCCGTGCGGGTTTCCCCGGATTTGTCCTAGTTTAGGGGGCGCCCGGGGTTCGTCCGGACGGGGCTTTCAAATTACGTCCGGGTAAAACCCGGACAAATTTTGTGTCCGGGTGTGTGAAGCTTGAGTGTCAGTGACGGAGATGAGCTATTCAATGCAAACTAGTTGTGGCCGAATTTTTTCGAAATATCTATATTCTAAACTGCTCAAAATTGTATAGTAATATTTTCTTATACCAGCTCACAATGCGAAATAGAGTGAGTTTTTTCGCTAGGGTCGCAGTAATGGAGGCAGGAGAGAAACTTGCTAGATACACATACGATTTCTTCTCTGATCAAAATAAAGTCTAATTTTAAAGACTTGCGTTGCTTTGAGTCTTTTACAAATTCATGATGAAAAATAAAGACATTTTGGGAAAAATTGGCAAGTTAAGTTGAATTAGTAGAAAGAACTTGATCTCGTTAAAAGTAAAACTTGTTACTTACTTTTAATTTATAGTTAATGAATAATTTAGACTTTTGGGTACCTAACCTATCTAACCGAGCTAGATGACCTATCCTATAATTTACAATTACAATGTAGAATCTAGTCTGTTTGATTTTCGATCTACCAAAAATTATCATCATGAGTTGTTTTTATTTGATGATACCAAAAAAAAAGAAAAGAAAACTGTAAACTGTGTATAATAGAATTTTATTTGTTTTTTGTTGTTCTGTTTACTTATATGGCAAACAAGCGGTTCAAAGTTTAAATAAAAGAAAAAATTAAAATATAAACGATGTTTCATAAAATAAAACAGAAAAAATTTTTTTTTACGGGGGGTCCGGGGAAAAACAAAATTTCACAGAAATGTCCGGGGTTTTGAAAGTTTTTGTCCGGCATCGGCAACTTAGGGGATGGAAACCCTATTCCCGGTACATACTGACATCTCCAGCAGTTCGCATCAAACCAAATGAGCTGAAATTTGGTATCTGAAGTGATTTCCCAGGCAGAACGAAACTATCAAAATTTGGTTGAATTTTTCCAACCGCCGCTATTTTAACGTAGATATTTCTTGATTCTAACCTTAGAAAATGACGAAATTATCAATAAATGCAGTGAATATAAATATCTTGGAATGGTAATCACGAATGATGGCAGACATAAAGCACACATACAATGCCGCATCACTCAGGCGAGAAAAGTAATTGGAGCGCTAAATGGCATCTTCTGGTCGAAAAATATATCCAGAGAGCGGAAAAAAATGATATATAACTCTATGGTAAAGAGCACATTGGTATACTTATCAGATATATGGAACCTGAGTGGGGCAGACAAGCGTAAAGTCAACGCTGTGGAGATGGACGCACTTCGAAGATCTGCGCGAATTTCTCGGTTGGAGCAGCGCACAAATGTGGCAGTCAGATCTATGATGAAGGTGAAGGACGAAGAGATAGTACACGAAGAAATAGTACGGAAACAGCTTACCTGGTATGGCCACGTCAAACGAATTGAAGAAGATAGACTCCTTAAAATATTATTAAACTGGACCCCCTTGGGCAGACGAAGGAGAGGAAGACCAAGAGCTACATGGATGACGGCGATTAAGAAGTCCATAAGCGAGAGGAACCTCGGAGATGAGGCATGGATGGATAGAAGAGGATGGAGAAGGGATATCGGAAGACGGCGACCGACGTTTTGATACCGATTAAAATAATAATATTTCTTGATTCTTCGTGGTGTTTGAAAAATTGCCAAACTCTACAGCTTCTGCAGATTGAGTTAGATGGTTGAAGTTTCGTACGTACATAAAGTGTATGTTGAAATACGATCCTTTGTGGATTTCTACTCTTTTTCTCAACCACGCTGCAATTCGTGGTGACTAAATGATATATAACTCTATGGTAAAGAGCACATTGGTATACTTATCAGATATATGGAACCTGAGTGGGGCAGACAAGCGTAAAGTCAACGCTGTGGAGATGGACGCACTTCGAAGATCTGCGCGAATTTCTCGGTTGGAGCGGCGCACAAATGTGGCAGTCAGATCTATGATGAAGGTGAAGGACGAAGAGATAGTACACGAAGAAATAGTACGGAAACAGCTTACCTGGTATGGTCACGTCAAACGAATGGAAGAAGATAGACTCCTTAAAATATTATTAAACTGGACCCCCTTTGGCAGACGAAGGAGAGGAAGACCAAGAGCTACATGGATGACGGCGATTAAGAAGTCCGTAAGCGAGAGGAACATCGGAGATGAGGCATGGATGGATAGAAGAGGATGGAGAAGGGATATCGGAAGACGGCGACAGACGTTTTGATACCGATCAAAATAATAATATTTCTTGATTCTTCGTGGTGTTTGAAAAATTGCCAAACTCCACAGCTTCTGCAGATTGAGTTAGATGGTTGAAGTTTCGTACGTACATTAAGTGTATGTTGAAATAAGATCCTTTGTGGATTTCTACTCTTTTTCTCAACCACGCTGCAATTCGTGGTGACTAAATTCGTTTAAATTGGATCTCGATCTGTTTCGTCATCAGTACGAGTTGCTCTTCCCGATTTTTTTTTGATACTAAATGATTGAAATTTGTTACATAGGTTGATATTGAGGAACCTTCCTCCGTTGGTTTCAACCTTCTTCCTCAACGCATGGTGGTTGAGGAAGAATTTTTTCTTAATAAAATTAATTATTTCATACTTTTTAATTATGTTTTCTATCCAAGCGAGATCTTTCGAAATATTCTATCCGTTAGAATCGCATCACGACGCGATTCATTTCGCGCGAGAAATGCGACCTTAGCTCTGCTGGAAGGAAAAGGAAACACACGTGTTTCATTCATCCCTGAAGTATGTGTCAAGGAGGCGGGCAGCTTGAGTTTGGGATCAACTCCTTCAGCCAGATCAGAGGATACACTTGTATGTACAAGTGCATTAAGGATAGGTGAGACGGGATATTTAAGGAAGATAGGAAGTGTGGGTAGGGTTCAGAGGATTCGTACAGGCCCAACATTCGCAAGTATGCAGGCAGTCATTTACATTACCATGAGAAAACCTCTGAAAAAACACGTGGCAGACTAGTTGGCCCCAGGGTTCCAACCTGAGACCTCCCAAATACTAGCCAGCGAAAGTGAGTACTCGACTAACTAGCTTGGTGAGCTCCCTCATGAGTTCTTTTTCATACTTTTCAAACAGTCCATAAAATACATCCATATGACTTCTTATCCCACTAAAGAAGAGAAGATCGGAGATATATAACGTTTTCTCTCTAGCTCATTTAAGATACTAGCTTCTGATATGGGACACCTGCAAAAACACAAATGTTAATGGGATGCAAATGTAATGAAATAAATTCATTATAATATTATTTTACCACATGCCCTCAAGCAGTATTGAAGATAACCAACTATACGCTTACTTGATAAAAACTGGATTAAGCGAAACTTGTGAAATATCACGCATGAGATGAAGATAGGCATGCTACAAGACGAGAGGTGTCGTGTGACACTCGGTTGGAATGAAGTTCCTTTCGCTATGTATTATATGTTAAATAGCAAACACAATGGAATAAGTTGACATTATACGCGAGTAATTTAAAAATTATTTATTTTTCACTTGTATATTATATGTTTATTTCACCTTGGATACGGTTGCTATGAACACACTCATTATGACGTAGGGCGTAATGAGCGGGCGTTATGGATTATAACGCCCTCTAATTGTATGATGAGAAATGAAGCAACTTTCATTGATTAAATACTTCATAATCCTTGTCGTATACGAATCTGGATTTCTCCAGCAGTGAATTATTCGCAGCTTTGGATGCATTTTCTATGATATTCTTGGGTAAATTCATTTTCATTTCCATTATTTTTATAAGACTACACAAAGAAAGCAGCAATGACATTCACTAAATATGATGACAAACATATTCGCAAACGTCACAATATCAACAAATGACATGCCTACTATGAGAAGGAAAATGGAAAGTATAGGAGCATATATTATTTCCGAAGCAACTTGAAACTATTCAAAGTTTTTAAGTAATTCTGCAGATAAATTTATTCTGTACATGTAGGTATAAATATTAGATTATTTGGGAAAATTATTATCATTCCTACACTTCAAAATCATATATAACCTATAATAAATAACCTATGATAACATTCTACGAATATATATATTATACAAATTCATGAAATATTTGACTTATTATTTTAAATACCTACTGCATTAACAAATTATTTCATAAACTTAACCGCCGCTACTGCTTTAAAAACGCACACTCCACGGTAATTTGCATCCACACGTAGAGACTTGAATGCATTCGTTGGAATGCGCATCCAAAAACTCAAGCGATTCCTGAAAACGTCAACGCGGCGTTCATCCGGGTTGTGCATTCAAAAACGTGCGTTTTCTGTATCAACATTAACGTTATTGATTGCACGTTCTTGGATGCAGGTTGATGTATTAAGACATCGACGTCCGTCTGTAGGGGCCTAAACATAATACTCATCAGTTTTTCTAGCCACTCTGTGTTACAATCGAAGTATTTTTTACGATTCATAAAGTGTTGTTTAATACCTATACACGAGACTAATGAAATCAGTTAAATCGCCAGAAGATGAATCAACTCTGTGGTAGTTCATATCTATTGAATTAAATAAGTTATAAAAAACTTGTCTGAAAACCACAAACTAACTTTAATGTTCGACCTGTTTCGCTTTTTACAACATCGCCAAGAAAAGCATTGTCAAGAACAGTTAGTTCTTGTAAAAGGCGAACCTAGTCGAACATTAAAATTTATAGTTTTATAATTTATGTTTTATCATTTATTTCATATATATATATATATATATATATATATGAAATATATATATATATATATATATATATATATATATATATATATATATATATATATATATATATATAGATATATATATATATATATATATATATATATATATATATATATATATATATATATATATATATATATATATATATATATATATATGCCCCAGAAAGTTTCGGCAACTTTTAGGCTAAAGACCGAAAGAGGGCACCGCTTTAGATGAAATTTTGCAACGCTGCTGTTAATTTCATGAAAACAAAAAATAGAGTATTTTGAATTAGATTGTTAGAACTGTCATTGTTATTCATTTTAATTTCATTGTAAGTATGAATCAAAGCATAGAGCAAATGATCATCAATTTTGGCAATTAAAAAAAAGTTTGAAACTTATGGAGAAGTGACGAACCAATATAAGCAAGGTGGAGCGCCAAAGACAGTTATTACTCTATAAAACTATGCAGAGGTGCATAATTATCTGTCAGATGAACCAACTACATCACAAAGAGAATGAGTCCTTGAATTTGGTATTTCAAAAGGATCAACTAATGCAATGCTAAGGAAAATAGGTTTAAAAGGATTATTTCCGTTTGGGGATACTATAAACAATTAGTTTATTTAGATGACCAAAATCCTGACATCCCTACCCACAACACATATATAGAAAAGTGTTTCAGACTACACAAAAATGTGTAGAGAAGTTGAGCGTCGTGTACAGTTATGTTATGAATACAATGGTGCACAATTTGAGAATTTTTATAACTTTTATAAATGACATTTTTTAACCTGCTTGACATTTATTTTCTATTTGAAAGTAACAATAAATCATAACGCTTGCGACTGTTTAGTAGTGTTGCCATTTTTCAAAATTAACTTTAACTAACCGCTCCATCTAGAGATAGTAACTGAAAATCTTGCCGGTACTTTCTTGGGCACACTGTATATATATATATATATATATATATACATATATACATATATATATATATATATATATATATATATATAAATATATATATATATATATATATATATATATATATATATATATATATATATATATATATATATATATATATATATATATATATATATGTTGTATCGTATGTTTTCTCGGATGGTAGAATGAATCAGAGAGAGATTCCGGGGTTCAATCCGATTTCGGAAGTTTTGTTGGCGCTGAGAAGCACCGTTTGTTTCACGACGTTTCGCCAAAATCTCATTTGGCATTTTTTTTACAGATAAAATTGGAAGAGTCTTGAGGAAAAATAACATAACACCAATATTTAAACCGCAGAAAACAATAGCCAATATACTTGGAAACCCGAAAGATAAAATCGGATTAGAAAACCATGGCGTCTACAGCATACCGTGTGCAGACTGCGGCCAAACATACATAGGACAAACGAACAGAAAAATATCGGCAAGAATACAAGAACATAAAAATAGCGTCAGAAACAAACAAACAACATCAGCCCTGTTTCAACATCATCAAGCAACAGGCCACAGAATCGATTTTGACCGATCAAGAGAAATAGCATCCATAGAAAACTACAGGGTCCGTACCATAAGAGAAGCTCTAGAAATAGAAAAATCAGGACACCTAAACAAACGAGACGATGCTCTGAATATTCCACTGACTTGGAAAATAATTTTAAAAAACACGAAAACGCATAAAACAACACAAGACGTAAAAACAAACATCGAGGAAGAAAGTCAAGAAGTGAGGGGGCGGAGCCTATGCAGCGAACCGGCCAATCAGGAAACGAGACCAGCCAATGCCAATAAAACCCAGACACAAGCAGAGGCGAACAGTAGTTGCCGTCGAGTCACCAGACGTACAGCAGCACTTGAAAATGCCAAATGAGATTTTGGCGAAACGTCGTGAAACAAACGGTGCTTCTCAGCGCCAACAAAACTTCCGAAATCGGATTGAACCCCGGAATCTCTCTCTGATATATATATATATATATATATATATATATATATATATATATATATATATATATATATATATATATATATATATATATATATATATATATATATATATATATATATATATATATATATATATATACAGAAGTAAGAATTATTCGTGTTAAACGGAAAACACGCCCGTGGTTATAAAATTAAGTGAACTAGGACATTTATTTGAAACTAATCAAACAAACCTCCTAGCGGAGCTGGTTATAAGAGTTCACGAAGCATCGAAATATCCACATCTACCCTAGACGGCAATTGTTAGAAATGTTAATTTGTTTATCACGATCGATGGATCGCCCTTATTGGGGCTCATCAGTATCATCCATCCATCGAAAGTGATAACCAAACCAACAATTCAAACGGTCTTATATTTTCCTTCCAGCAACTTTATGGCACATAAATATGACACAGCGCCACCAGTCGGAAACAATTGAACCGCATCTTTCAGACAGAAGAAAACATTTCGGCAACGAGAACTCGTACGTCCGGAACACCCGAAGGTGGCTACTATATCTGCCAGGGTAAAGTTGACACATCAATTCGATGTGATTCAACATTTACACACCGCAAGCAGCAATCGCTCCGAATTTCATCGCAATGGCAAATATTAGAAGTAAGAATTATTCGTGTTAAACGGAAAACACGCCCGTGGATTGCTGCCTGCGGTGTGTAAATGTGTAATACATACACAAACATTCTGAATTGACCTTCCAGTTTAGGGACTAACAGTTTAGCGATTCATCGAGACACAACAAAAAAACCACCAAGCTTTATAAGATATCTTATTATTCTCAAATTCTAAACATTGAAGTTGGATAAATTCCGATTAACAAATCAATCGATAAGTACTCATCCAGAACATTTCCATCGAATCCAACAGACACCTAATCGCGTCGAAGTACTCAAAACAACCGATAAGCAAAAAAAACGGGGAGGAACAGAGAAACAATAAGGTATTACCCCACTCGGAACTAACGAGGGTTGTTTGATGCTCAATTAATTCAGGTGTTATGCCCATAACGTCACGTGTTAGGTACGGGAGTGCGTTACGTTACACAATCAAGATATTGCGTGCGTGTTGCCGTTTATGGCGCATGCTTGAGTGGGCATGTCCTCCGAAATAGCCGAGAAACTAAACTTGGATTCAAAACTGCGCTCGCAAACGCGTCGCGATCGTGCCACGGACGCCAACCTCGCTCCTCCGCTCTGTGTCACGTGCTACTGCGTCACAGCGTGTGTTTATCTCTGGATCGCCGATCCGAAATCTAGTAGACTGCGAGAAGAGGGTAGAAATGAACCGAGAATCGTGAAAATTCGATTTTACCCCGTACACACGGAAAAATATCGAAAGAAAAACGGAATCCGCTTAATTCAGCTGTGCTTTTGGAGATCTCGTTATCAAAATTGTGACGTAGAGTTAATCGGGAGATGACTTGTTGAACTGTGCTGTGTGAGAATCTGTTTTGCGATTTCACGTGCGCTTCAGGTTATTGCGACGCAGAATAAATTTAGCTGGGCCACAATACGACTACGCCGACTTCCAACAGTTGTATAACTTGTCTCCGTTCGATTTTATACGGTATAATTTCCCGCGTTATTCGCAGATAGGTTCTTTAGGCTAGTGAAGGAACGCAGTCATTCACAGAAAAATAGTGTAAAAACATAGATTAATCAGTGCACTAATTCACAGAAGAATAGTGGGTAAACTTCGATCAATCAGTGCAAGTGTCCAAAGTCTTCGATTGTTGATCAAATTTGATTTTTCCGAGTTAGTTCGTCAGTTCAGGGTCGTTTTGATGAACGGGGACGCGTTCCACGGATGGACAGTTCCTAATGTGAACATGAACATTGTGAAAATGGAGCCACTTCAGGAGATGGATGGTTTCGAGCCGCAAACTCGAGCTAGATCCAACACGTGGCCTTTGCCTCGACCTGAAAACTATGTCGAGCCTGGAGATGATACCAGCAACAAGTGCGCTGGATTGCCAGGTCCGGCTCAGGCTGTTGCACAAGTGCCGACGAAGAAAAATTCCAGCAGGAGAAACGCTTGGGGTAATTTGAGTTACGCAGATTTGATAACACAGGCTATCACTTCTTCGCCAGATAAGAGGTTAACGTTGTCGCAGATCTATGAATGGATGGTGCAGAACGTCCCCTACTTCAAAGATAAAGGAGACAGCAACAGTTCTGCAGGTTGGAAGGTTAGTACGTTATTCTATTACGTAAACTGGACCAGGAAGGCGTCACTGTAACGTCCTCTGAGTACTAAAAACCAAGCACTCCTTCTACCTTAATATCACGTTTAATATTTCATCAGTAGAAGGATTTGCCGATGTAGTGGTCTTGGTTTAAGCGGTAGTTTCTTTGAAATGAATGAAAACTTCCCGGTAAACACTCGTGACTCCCTGTGTATTCCTTCAGCTCCTATTTGACCGAGCAAGTCGAGGTTTAATGTTTAGAATTCAAGAATTTAAGGAGTGAATATTATATGTACATATCTATACATAACATACCACCCGTCGCATGAAAAATATGACGTTTTATTCCGACTAAATTTTGTAAATATCTTCGAATAGACAGACAATATCTATGTCTATTTCTATATAGAATAAGTACCTGGTCAGAACATTCGTCCGAGAGATTGTGCAAATCGAGGTGCAAATTGATAGATATGAATGTTTTTTTGAAAATCATAATGTTACATAATGATAAAATGTAAACATCAATAATTTTCCTGTCTAGGCAGCAAACTTAACACTTTACTGTCTACTTATAGTCAGGAAACCTCTGAGGAAAAGAAAAACCGTAGGAACTGTAAGAACTTTTTTCCTCATCAGCTCAGGTAAAGGCGAAAAGTTACTTGTTTTGCGTATGAGATTTTATTGGGATGCAGTTAATTACTTGAATTAATTTCAAGGTTTCCTTCAATTTTCCAATAAATGAATCAATATATCCAGAACAAAGGAACGTAGCAAAAATCGCTCCGTTTTCTAGGAGTTTATTTATGTAACCTTTTTTTCTGAAGCAAACTTTTTGTCGGATCACACTTTCTTCCCGCAGTATATTTTTAGAACCCTTCTTCTGCAATATACATTCTTTTCGGTTAAACTTGGTATACTTTCTTTCTGGAACAAATTTTAGAACTCTTTTTTACCAGAGCACATCATTTTTCAAGGCACACTTTTTTTCCCTGAACATAATTTTAGGGCCCTATTTTCCGGAACAGCACTTACTTTCCGGAGCATAATTAACGAACCCTTTTTGCGGTGCATACCTTTTTCTCCATAATTATATTTTAGAGACATTTTTTTCAGGAATAGGTCCACCTTTTTTCCGGAGCATATTTTTAGAAACGTTTCAACCCGAGGGGTTAACCGCGCTAGGAAATCATGTACACTAAAATACTAAATCGCATAAAATTGCAAAAAATTGCACAAAATAGCAAAAAATTGCAAAAATTTGCAAAAATTCCAAAAAATTTCAGAAAATACCAACAAAAATTTCAAATGGTGAAACGAAAAATTTGAAGAAAAATTGCAAAATATTGTATAAAATTGTAAAAAATTGCAAAAAATTTCAGGGAATTCATAGAGAAATTCCAAAAAATTTTACAAATTTAATAACGAAACAAAAAATTATATATATATATATATATATATATATATATATATATATATATATATATATATATATATATATATATCTAGTTAAAATGTTCAAATAAACAATAGCATAGGTATACAGGGTGTCCTAATTGCCATGGGCCACTATTGCTATCTCGGTAACTATAAGAACTACAAGGTTGGTCAAATTAGACAAAATGTGCAGTTTTTGGAGGACATTGAAAATCTAGTTTCATATTTGAAAACAAAAATTCTATCTCGAGCTACGGGGTTTTTCGAAAATTGCTCAAAATTATTTGATTTGAATATTTTCTATTTGACCATCTAATGGATACAAATGGTCTCCGAAAATTAGAATGAATTTCCCTCGTTTCAACCGGAGCATATTTTTCGATATCTTTTTTCCGGAGCACATCTTTTTTCTGTGCACAGTTTCTTTCTAAATCATATTTTTGAACTCTTTTTCTGGAACTAACCATTCTTTCGGGTACACTACTCTCTTCGTGGAGAAAATTTTTATGGAACCATTTTTCTCAGATCAAACTTATCCTTCGAAGCAATAGTTCATTTTCAATCCTCTAATCTCTCTATGTAAAATATGGAAATCTTTTGAATGAATGACAGGTTTCAGACTTTGTAAACAACGATTTTCGAATTATTTTCTCTAGGTAGAACGAAATTGTGATAATTTAACATGATGAACAAAAACAAAAGTTGAATTTACTACGTTTATCATCACAAAAATACTTCGAAAAATATAACACTGCGGTTGCAATTTCGGTCACTAGACCATCATAGGGCAGATTGAATTAAGAACTGAATACATAATTTTATAGATTTGCGCTTACGGGTGGGAAAGAATTATTGCAGGTACCTAAATAGACAAGAGGAATATATTTCAAGAAGGGCTAATCGAGAGGATTTCCCAAATTGGTATAATAAAGTGTTCTTAAAAAAATCATTGTTGTTTGAATACACTAAATATAGGAGAATATCAAGTCAATCTGGTCGTTCAGCAAGATATCTTTTGCATTATGATTGAGTTCAAAAATTTCTAATGATTCTAAGTAAGTTAGTTTGGTTCCTTTCGGTAATTTATGCATAATTTGAATATACAAAATAGATAACTTTCAAATTATGCACAAATTACCGAAAGGAACCAAACTAACTTACTTAGAATCATTAGAAATTTTTGAACTCAATCATAATGCAAAAGATATCTTGCTGAACGACCAGATTGACTCTATATATTTTCCTATATTTAGTGTATTCAAAAAACAATGATTTTCCTAAGAACATTTTGTTGTACCAATTTGGTAAATCCACTTCGATTAGTCCTTCTTTAAATACTTATGTCCCTCTTGTCGATTTAGGTATGTACCTGCAATAATTCTTTCCCATCCGTAAGCGCAAATCTGTGATTATGATTGTATTTAGTTCTTAACT
This sequence comes from Cynegetis impunctata, assembly GCA_030704885.1. Taxonomy (NCBI): domain Eukaryota; kingdom Metazoa; phylum Arthropoda; class Insecta; order Coleoptera; family Coccinellidae; genus Cynegetis; species Cynegetis impunctata. Next base: position 365,507 of record JARQZK010002168.1, on the reverse strand, counting down.
CAATCTGCCCGATGATGGTCTAGTGACCGAAAATGCAATCGCAGTTTTATATATTTCAAAGTATTATTGTGTTAATAAACGTATTAAATGCAAGTTTTGTTTTTGTCTATCATATTGATAATTGTTAATACCACTATGTCGAATCGCGCGAAAAGTGGAAAACGAATGAAAAAGACGTGCGCAGTAAAGGTATGTAAATACCGGCAAAATCTGATATCGTGTTAATCCAGTGTTTTGGCGAGGTGCTCGATATATTTCCCTTCGTATGTGTACCTACCTACTTACCTGTTCGATAAATTTCCGCGTATGATAATTTAATCCAATGCTCGTGGCAGTTTATTATGCGGTTTCATTTGCTATTGACGTCACGCTCGATGTCAACATACTGTTGAACATATTATTACTCTGGCCCGCTATTTTGGACTGCTGCCGAAATCTTTATCGAAGGAGCGCACTTTTTCCGAAACGTTGCACGAGGTAAACACGAGATTATAATAATTTGTTGTTTGTGTCGAAGTTTGTTGCGCATTTGTGGTCGAATTATCACTGACCTACCTTAAATGAATTTTAAGTAAGATACTTACACATATTTAATTTTATTTTTCACTTGTATATTATATGTTTATTTCACCTTGGATACGGTTGCTATAAACGCACTCATTATGCCCTAGGGCGTTATGGATCATAACGCCCGCTAATTGTACGAGGAGAAATGAAGCAACTTCCATTGATTGAATACTTCATAATCCTTGTCGTATACGACTCTGGATTTCTCCGGCAATGAATTATTCGCAGCTTTGGCTGCATTTTCTATGATATTCTTGGGTTAACTCATTTTCATTTCTATAAGACTACACAAAGAAAGCAGCAATGACATTCACTAAATATGATTACAAAAATATTCACAAACGTCAAAATATCAACAAATGACATGCCTACTATGAGAAGGAAAATGGAAATTATATTAGCAATGAACCGATTTTAAAATCGATTTTTCATTATAATAAAATAATTTTTTCGTAAAAAATAAAATCTTGTATGCACCACGTGCGTTACTAGAGCCCATCGGGCGTTAGGATCCATATAACGCACTTGGTACATATTTAATTTTGCTGACAAACCACAACAATTAACCCAACAAATTCAAGCCCAAACATTCACCCCTTCCTCCAATAGACCAATTTCGCAATACAGATTTAGCATCATCCAAATCTTCAGAGCATGCAACCAATTTTATAATTGGTTATAATTTTATAATTGGTATACCACTCCCTCGTCTACTACCAATTAAATGGACTGGTTTTATTACAAATCATCTGAACTAATAAATAAATTAATTGAATGAAGTCGGGATTACCTAATTCAAGAAGCCGCAATTAAATGCTGATCATCTCTAGAAACATCCTGAATGAATTTAGCGTGGAATTTAGTGAAAAAACTAGAGAGAAAATAACCTCAATGTCTACATATTTTGAAAATCGTTGATTTATTATCACACCCGCGTTTTTTTTTCAAATCTCAATTGGCTGTCGTTGTAAATGAAGGAAATATATATATAAAAATCACATCCACAATAAACATTTTTCTTGAAGAGTAATGTCTTATCATGGACAAATCCAAAGTCAAATAATTAAGAACTTATTTAGTATATTATGTGGGCAAAGGTTCCTGTGGTTTTTCCCATTACATCTAGTAGAAGCAGACATGGCGGCAAACAGGTAAATAATAATATATATATATATATATATATATATATATATATATATATATATATATATATATATATATATATATAAATATATATATATATATATATATATATATATATATATATATATATATATATATATATATATATATATATATATATATTTCCTTCATATAAAACGTCAGCCAATTGAGTTTTGAAAAAAAAACGCGGGTGTGATAATAAATCAACGATTTTCAAAATATGTAGACATTGAGGTTATTTTCTCTCTAGTTTTTTCACTAAATTCCACGCTAAATTCATTCAGGATGTTTCTAGAGATGATCAGCATTTAATTGCGGCTTCTTGAATTAGGTAATCCCGACTTCATTCAATTAATTTATTTATTAGTTCAGATGATTTGAAATAAAACCAATCCATTTAATTGGTAGTAGACGAGGGAATGGTATAGAAATATATATATATATATATATATATATATATATATATATATATATATATATATATATATATATATATATATATATATATATATTTATATATATATATATATATATATATATATATATATATATATATATATATATATATATATATATATTTGTATATATATATATATATATATATATATGTATATTTATATATATATATATATATATATATATATATATATATATATATATATATAATTAAGTTATAAAAATATGAAATCCAATACAAAATTCGAAAAGATGGTGAAGATTATTTTACAACCTATCATAAACCATCTCATAAAGATGAGAAATAATTTGTCTTCTCCGAGTATAATTTAAAACGGTTAATTTTTGAATATCTCACAGTGATTCACAATATGGAAGATAACAATTTCTAGAAAGAACTTAATATCATTTCACAAATTGAGTGTAGAATTACTATGAATTAACACGTTTCCTAATGACAAAAACCATCATCAGACACAAACAATTGCACTGTATCTGATGATGGTTCACCTAAATCCTGTTAAGTATATATAAATATTTAATTAAATTAGTGAAAATATACTTAATGTATTATTTTATTTATTACGAAATTACTATTTTGACTAAACAGTTCATTCAAAATAGATTCTGAATTGCAGATGTTGGATAAACTTGAACATCTGGATATTTGCTAAATTATAAGCTGGGTTGTTTTTGTTTTCAATTCATTTAATGACCTGGGATATCCCGTATAAATCCATTTCACTTCTGTAAATATTAGGTATATTGCATAGTTTATTAATGTAAATGTATGTGTATATTAGTTCAATATTAGCAAGTT